>ML830982.1:12037-24575 GCA_009831015.1 Picea engelmannii | reverse complement strand
GGTTGGTGTGGCTCTTTGTGGCAAGAACAGACCCCCTTTCTTGGTGGAATGAAGACTTGGCTTACTAAGTTCTTGTAGATGAAGGAGAGTAACCTTCATCTTTTCTCATTTGCTAAGTAAAATAATTTCCCCTCATGGCATCATACTTTGGCTAGGGGGTGGCCATATGTAGAGATAACAGGTGCAACTATGCCTATGGTTGGGTGTAAAGTGGCACATCCCTCAGTGATTGCCGGCACTTTCTAGCTTTCAAATAAGTATCTCTATGTTTAATTTCTACAAATGCTAAGTTCAGTAATATTGAAAAAAGTGTTCTGAGCAGTGTGAATTCAATATCATGTTAAATGATAGCTTGAGAAATTAAATGTTCAAGAGAGTGTTACAACTAAAAATTATTGTGTTGATAAATTTACCTACCGACTACATTTTCATTAAATTGATATCAAAATGCTAGAATAGGTTGGCTGCCATATCTATGTCAGCTCAAGATTTTCTTACTAAGCAGTTTTGTCTCACCTACAAGATAATAAGAATCCAAGAGTTAGCAATGAAGACTAGGCCAGTATTGTCTTCACAGAACAACCTAAAAATAAGAAAATGGAATTGTTGTTAAAAACATGAAGATAGGTTAGATGTCCTTGGCCACTCTGGTGACCTGGGAAAATCTGCTAAGCACCATATTTAGAGAGAATTTTGTACCTTTATTTGGCCTTGGGAGGATAGACCAAACATTGAAAAGAGGAAAAAATATTTTTAAATAGATATTTAGAAAAGAATGCAAAAATATTTTAAAATGGATATTTAGAAAAGAATGGGAAATATATCTACAATTTCCTAACTGAAATAAAAATATAAAAGTTTACGAGTTTTTATTTGAGTATTTATAAACATTTGTATTAAGTTATGTTTTGAAAAATATAGCAAATTTGGTATTTTCATGTGGTGTGGCTATGAAGGGTGTTGTATTTCTTACAATTTAGGGAAAAATCTCTTAATTTATGGTGGGTTTTAGAGTTTACTATGAAGGATTTCTTACCTTAAGCCAAAAACTCCTTTAAATTATGGAAGTTGATAAAACACACTCCTTTAAATTATGGAAGTCGATAAAACACATTAAAATAATACAATTACTCCTTTACACCATGAGGATAAAAAACTTATAAATATGATTTTAATTTTCAATATATATATATATATATATATTCCCTTAAATTATGGAGGGAGGTAAAACACAGTAAAAGAATACAATTACTCCTTTACACCATGAGGATGGAAAGCTTATAAATAAGATTTTAATTTTGAAGGAAGAAATCAATAATAAATATAGGCATGTATTTCAAGTTAAGTTTTCCCATTGATTTTTTCAAATGAAAATAATAAAAGAGAAAAATAGGAATATGGATTGTATATACAAATTTTAATATTGCATAATTAAATCAAAGTGTAAAGGAGATAACACGATGGAGAGACATTCATATATGAAGGGTGAGGCGTGGGAAACTTTCCGGAGGCCACTCGAGGTAATATTAACTCAATATTTTAATCCCTTTATCTACTATCTAGATATATATTAAGCTTATAAATGGAGACTTTTGGGAATTAGTAGATATTTAGATATTGGGATTTAGTGTTTGGATTTATTATTTTTTAAATTTTATTTGTTTTAATTAATTATTAATTAATAATTAGTTTAATTAATTTGTATTAGGTTTTAATTAATGTGATTTAATAATTAGGTTTTATTGGTGTTATTAATAATCTTAAGAAATAATGGGGATTTAATGAGAATTTAATTATGATTATGGATAAGGTTAGATGATTACAGTCGTGATAATTAATCTCATTAATGTTGTAATTAATATAAGATAATATATGAGCCACATCATCATGATGTCAACAATGACATGTGGATTAGTCCTGAAGTAAGGAAGTCACCCTAGTTTCTGCAATCAATCCCTACAAAAAATCAAGCATCCACTCATAGAGTGCATGGTAGTTGTTACAGCATGTGTTGCAGCATGTGTTGCAGCAATTGTTTCAGCACAGTGTTGCAACAATTGTTTCAGCACAGAGTTGCAACAACTATTACAACATGTGTTGCAACGAATGTCTTGCAACAACTATTTTAGCATAGTGTTGCAACAACTGTGATAGCAGGTGTTGCAGCAAATGTTTTAGCACAGTGTTATAGCAACTATCTCAACACGGTATTGCAGCAACTATTACAGCATGTGTTGTCGCAACTATATTGCAACAACTATTACAGCAATAGGAATTTGACACTTATTCCTTATTACCTTAAACTTGAAATATTTATGGGTTGATGTGAATTGATTGAGGCCAAATATGCTCTTGCATCATGAAGTGACATGTAAAACTATACGAATGCTTATGTGGGTCTCAGTGCCTTGAATTTTAAATAGCTCTAATTTTCAATCCAGAAGCCTATTTGAGGCCAATTATATATCATTGAAAAAGCTCTTGACGAGTAAAAAGAAAATGAAAGCATTTAATTAGGGTGTGAGTCTAAGGAAAAGAAGCTAAAAATTTTATACCCCATCCCTTAGAAATTACTTAGGGGGTTGGGTGTCTTACAGAGTGGTATCAGAGAAAGCATCAACACTTGGTCTGCTTGGGATCATGAAAGAGTCGAATAATTTTCTTAGAAAACTCTTTTAAAGGGGAGGGAAACCTACCCTACCCTATCCATAAGAGCTTATTAATTTTTTATTATTGAAAAGAGGGTTAAGACATTCTATTGTTTTTACATGTTTAAATTTGAACTGTATGTCATTGTTATGTGCTAAATAATGAAGCTAATTTCACCTTACAAAAAATTATGTGTTGTTCATAATTAGTGGATAATTAACTAACAGAAAATGTTGTCATCAGCAATTAACTAGCCATTGGACTGCAAGGAAAACTACAACATCAAAAATGGTGACACGTCATGAGATGGGAGAGACATCCCATAACAAAGAAGAAGAGTCTGATAAAAGAAGAGTGGTGGAAACCCCTCTGAATTTGGTTGAAATTGTAAGAAATCTCATGGTAGAATTACAAATATTTAAAGAAAACAATGAGAGGCTTATAAAAGAACAAGAAAAGAAAACTAAAATAAATGTAGTCTTGTTTCAAATCATTTCGGACATACAGAGGCAATTGCAGCATGGATCAGTAGTCGGTAATGTGGATAGACATTAGTCCAAGAAAACCTAGGGTCCACTTGAGATACAAAAGCATGGCCCTGAAAATAGCAACACCAGAAGAAGCACCTCGAAGAAGGACCAACATGGATCCAAGAGACACACTAACAACAAGGATTCATTTGGAGAATCCTCCAGTGAGGGAGCTAAAAGCTCCAAGGAAATTTCCAATAGTCGGACTAGTTCACATTCTCAGCAAAGAAGAAAGAGGAGGAATCATTCCAAGAGCCATGTCCCTGAAGAGTTTAATAAATCCAAGCCACCCACTTTTGATGGGGATATTAAAAAGGGGGAAGAAGCATAAGATTGGATGCTTGTCCTAAAGAAGTACTTTAGATTCCATGACTACTCTGAATTTTAAGGCTTGAATATCCATTTTTAACTTGAATGGAAAAGGCCTCCATCTGGCGGGAGGCCCTTAGAAATGTAAAGGGAATCCATGAGAAAGAGATGTCATGGAGGCAGTTTGAGAAATACTTAAAAAAGAAGTACTTGTTTAAAAGGTACTATGATGAAAAGACTAAGGATTTATATGAAATCAAGCTAGGACAGCTCACAATAGATGAATATGTCAACAAATTTCTCAAGTTGATAAGGTGTGTGCCCTATATAAAGGATGAAAAGGTTAAGGTGCACCAGTTCCTTAGTGGGTTGCCTCAATCCTTCTGAGACAGGATTGAGTTTGATGAACCTAAGACTGCATAAAACAATATTTGAAAGGAAAGGTGTTGCTATGAGCAATTCAAGCACAAGGTAGAATCTCATAAGGACTGGAAGAAGAAATATAAATTGGGATTCAAGAATAAGGGGTTTAAATCCTCAAAGTTTAAGAATCATGGGAAAATATCTAAGATAATCCTTCCCACTAAGTGTGTGTATCAGCAGAATTTTCCATCTCAGAGTGAAAATAATCTCTTTGGATAAACCATAGGAAAGGTTGATAATACAAAGAGAGAACCATTGAAATGTTGGGGATGTGGATAAGAACATTTGATAAGGGGATTCCCACATAGACAGCAGGGAAGTAGGAGGTTCTACAACATCCAGGAGGCTACCATGGTTAATGATGTGGCCAAGAACATACCACAATTTTTTATGCAGCCTTGGATAATAGATAAGCAGACCACCAAGCTTCAATGGTGCAGATAGAAGGTATGATTTCCAACCATATTATTTCCATTTTAATTGACCCTGGTTCTAATTTGAGTTATGTTTCCCTCAAACTGTTGAGAAATGTAAATTGCAGCAAGTAAAACATGTTAAATCATGGTCGGTACAACTAGCCACTGGGATAAAAAGAAAAGTATCAGAGTTCATACCATCATTCCAATTCATTATGAATGGGCTATCCACCCAAGCATCTGTAAACATACTTCCTATAGGATCTTATGACATGTTGATTGGCATGGACTGGTTGGCTTCCCATAATGCTGAGTTGGACTGCTATAATAAAAAATTGAAGTGTGAAGATGAGGAAGGGAAGAAAAGAACCCTGCAAGGAATTCAAAAGCATATCTCTGTGAGACAAATATCATCCCTTCAAGTGAAGAAGTATTGCAGAAAATGATGTTTTTGTATGAAATACAAGTACTGAACTCTATTGAGGATAGTAAACCGAGCCTAGAGGAACATACTATATTGAGAGAGTATAAATATGAGTTTCCAAAATAGGTACCGGGTCTACCTACAAAAAGAGATATTGATTTATCAATAGAACATATTCTTGGAGCGGTGCTAATGTCTAGACAACCCTATAGAATGAGCACGCTGGAGTTAGTTGAGCTCAAATTACAGCTGAAGGAGATGTTGGAAAAAGTTTACATTCGACTTAGTGTGTCTCCCTAGGAAGCACTATCTTTTTTTGTGAAGAATAAGCATGGCACACTCAGGTTGTTCATAGACTATAGACAACTCAACAAGATGACAATTAAGAATAAGTATCCCTTACAAAGAATTGATGAATTATTTAACTAGTTAAGAGGTGCTACAAATTTCTCCAAGATTAACTTGAGGTATGAATACCATCAAGTCCATATTAAGGATGAATAAATCCACAAAGAATCATTTAGGATGAGATATGGGCACTATGAATTTGTGGTGGCGACATTTGGGCTTACCAATGCACTAGCCACCTTCTTGTGCTTGATGAATAATTTTCTCAGCAAGTTCTTGGAGATATTTTTCTTGGTGTTCATTGATGACATATTAATATATTCTAAGAACAACTGAGTTCATGAAGAGCACCTCAATTTAGTGCTTCAAGTGTTGAGAGAGCACAAGTTCTATGAAAATTTTAGTAAATGTTTTTTCTTCCAAAAACAAGTCCATTACTTAGGCCATGTCATCTCTGAGGAAGGAGTGGCAGTTTATCCTCACAATATCAAGGTCATTATGGATTAGCCTACACCAAAATATATGTAGTTGATGTCAGATATTTTATGGGATTAGTAGGATACTATAGAAGGTTCATAAAGGGATTTTCCAATATAGGTCATCCAATCGCCTCCTTTTAGAAAAAGGGAGTTAAATTTGTTTGGACAACAACATGTGAGGAGAGTTTTCAGCAACTGAAACATCTTTTAACCAATGCACTTGTGTTGAAAAATGAAGACCCAAACAAGGACTTCCTTTTGTGTACAAATTCATGCAAGGAAGGACTTGGCGGAGTCCTCATGCAAGAAGGACATGTGATTTGTTACTAATCCATAAAATTAAATGAGCATGAAACAAATTATGTGACACGTGACTTGGAATTGGTTTCCATAGTGCATGCTTTGAAAATGTGGAGGCATTACCTCCTATGAAGAAAATTTGTACCCATAACATACCATAGTGGACTGAGAAATTTGTTTGACCAACCCAAACTAAATGCTAAACAAGCTTGGTGTATGGCCCTTCTTAGTGAATTTGATTTTGAAATCAAACACATTAAGGGAAAAGAGAATAGGGTGTTTGGCACCCTCGGTAGAAGCATGCAAGTGATTCACATGGAAGTTATAAGCATTTGTGAATCAGACATAAAAGAAAGGGTTAAAAGCACACAAAAATTAGACGAGTTTTTCAAAATTGTAAAGGCATATCTAGAGCAGGAGCCCACGTGGCTTAAATATGAGGGTTATCAGTTGTTGAATGATGGATTGCTAACTTACAAAGTTTGGTTGCACATTCCAAATTGTGACGAATTGAAGAGACTCATCATGGATGAGCTTCATAAAACACCATATACTAGTCATCCTGGTTATCCAAAGATGATAACGGCCACCAAGAAATTGTTTAATTAACTAGAAATGAAAAATGACATAGTTGAGTACTTAGATAAATGTTTGGAATGCAACTGGGTTAAGGTGAAGCATGGGAATCCAGCAGGGTTGTTGCGTCCCCTTCTGATTCCAGAATGGAAATGGGAAACCATATCCAAGAAATTTATCATAGGATTACCTAAATCAACCAAACAGAATGATGCAATATGGTAGTTGTGGATAAGATGAGAAAGGTTTCTCACTTTATCCCTATAAAATAAACTTGCAAGGAAATAGATATTGCCAATATTTTCATGAAATAAATATTTAGGTTGTGTGGTGTACCTAAGATAATCATATCAGATAGAGATGCTAAATTTACTTCAAAATTTTGCAAGTATATGCTTGATGGTTTTGGGACTAAATTGTTATTTAGTACAGCCTACCACCCTCAAAATCATGGGTAGACAGAGAGGGTAAACCATGTATTAGAATACATGTTAAGGATGCATGCAATGTATCATACCAAGAAATGGGAAGAATATCTACCAATAGTAGAGTTTGCCTACAACAATGACTATCAGAAGTCATTGAGAATGAGACCTTTTGAGGCTCTTTATGGAAGACAATGCAACATTCCAATTAGTTAGGATAACCCAATGGACATAAATACACTCGGGCCAGACATGCTATACATGCTAAAAAAAATGGAATGGAAATTAATTAAAATAAAACAAAATCTAAAAGTAGCTCAGGACAGGAAGAAAAGTTATGCAATCGGAAATAGGACTCCCATAGAGTTCAAAGTAGGGGGTCTTGTTTTTCTCCAAATTAGACCTAGAAGAAGTTCCTTGAGAATGGGAACTTGTGCCAATTTGGCACCTCAATTTTGTGTACCTTTTGAAATTTTAGATGGAGTGGGACCTATAGTATATAGATTATCCTTGTCTCCCAAAGTTAAAGCACATAATTTTTTCCATGTTTAATTAATGAAGAAATATGTCCATGATTCTAATCATATAATTGTCTGGTATGTCATCCAGATGGAACCAGAGGGATAATTTCAGCCAAAACCAAATGTATACTAGACAGGAAAGAGATCCCACTCGGGAACAGAACCATTGCACAAGTCAAGGTGTAATGGAAACACTTTGGTCCAGATGAAGCTAAATGGGAAATGGAGGATCCCATGAAACAGGAAATACCCATTTTTGTTCACTAATGTACATAGAGATCACAATGGAAAATAAAACATTGAGGGTGGTGTTCCTTTAAGGGGGAGGGGATTGTAATACCCATGTTTCCCCCAATGTCTAAATTTGTTTTTTATTATTGCCAAAAAAACTATTGATAGGCATGTTATGTATAAATTTTGAAATGTGGTGAACTTTTGAAAAAGGATGTGATGTAAATATTTATGTTATTAATATAAAAAGAAAAAGTTGAATAACTATTGAAGAGGATTTCCTATATAGGTTATGATTCCATGAGAGGGGGTGGTGAGGGGGAACCCTTACTGTATGAAATGACCCTTGCCTAACAGTACCCTGCCGAATCAAAATATTCAAACCCAGAATTTTCCTCTGTCCCAGAAGATTTAATTACCAGTCAACCTGGTGGTTGGGTGGTCCTCCTTAGAAATCAATGAGAAAATGGGGAGAGTACCCATTTGGAAGTTTCTGATATGACCCATGAATTTGGGGGATTTGACCCATGAAATCTTGTTGTAGAAGGAAAGAAAATGATAAAAATTGCAAGTAGAAGAGAGAGGACGCACACAGTTGGATATAGGGACCAAAATCTGAGTGGAGGAGAGTATGTAAAAACTTCTATAATTCTTATAAAAACATAGAGAGAAGTGAAGAAACATGTTTTTTGGGTGTAGGAATCATGGGAAACTATCTTCAAATCAAGTTGGTAATCAGGGCTGCTAATTTTCAAAGATTGGTTGAGCAAACATGAAGGCACTAAAAGGAGAGGGCCCTGAGGAACTGTTGAGCAGTGAAGGGCCTCCTTTATGTTGTGTATGTCAGTTGTTGTGGCTCTTTGTGGCTATAACAAGCCCCCTTGTTTGGTGCATTGAAGACTTGGCTTGCTAAGTTCATGTAGATGAAGGAGAGTAACCTGCATTTTTTCTCATTTGTTGAGTAAGAGAATTTTCTCTCATGGAATCATACTATGGCTAGGGGGTGGCCAACTGTAGAGATAATAGGTGCAGTTGTGCCTATGGTTGGGTGGAAAGTGGCACACCCCTCAGCAGTTTCCAACACTTTCTAGCTTTCAGATAAGTATCTTTGTGTTTAATTTCTAGAAATGTTAAGTTCATTAATATTGAAAAATGTGTTCTGAACAATTTGAATTCAATATAAGGGTTAAATGATATCTTGAGAAATTATATGTCCAAGAGAGTGTTACATCTGAAAAGTATTGTGTTGATAACTTTACCTACTAAATGCACTTTCATTAAATTGGTATCAGAATGTTAGAATAGGTTGGCTTCTATATCTATGTCATCTCAATATTTTCGTATTAAGCACTTTCAGCTCACTTGAAAGATAATAAGAATCCAAGTGTTAGCTAGTGAATAATAGGCCAGTATTGTCTTCACAAAACAACCTGAAAATAGGAAAATAGGTCAAATGGCCTAGGCCACTCTGCTAACCTGGGAAAAACTTCTAAGCACTAGATTTAGGGAGAATTTCGGACCTTTGTTTGGCCTTAAGAGGATAGGTCAAACATTGAAAAGAGGCAAAAATATTTTAAAATAGATATTTAGAAAAGAATGGGAAATAAATCCACAATTTCCTAATTGAAATAAAAGAACAAAATCTCATGAGTTTTTATCAGTATTTATAAACATTTATATTAAGTTATGTTTTGAAAAATATGGAAAATTTAGTATTTTCGTATGGTTTACCCGATATTCATATGGTGTAGCTATGAAAGGAGTTGCATTCCCTACAAATTAGGGAATAATCCCTTAATTTATGGTGGGTAATGAGCCCGAGTAGAAATTTAGAGTTTACTATAAAAGATTTCTTACCTTAAGCCAGTCAAAAAATCCCTAAATTATGGAGGGAGGTAAAACACAGTGAAAGGATACAATTACTCCTTTACACCATGAGGATGGAAATCTTATAAATAGGATTTTAATTTTCAAAAGGGAGAAATATAGAGAGAGAGGCCATGTATTTCCAATTAAGTTTTCCTTTAATTTTTTTAAATGAAAATAATAAAAGAGAAAAATAAGAATATGAATGGTATATGCAAATTTTAATATTACATAATTAAATCAAAGTGTAAAGGAGATAACATGTTTTCCCTTTGATTTTTTCAAATGAAAATAATAAAAGAGAAAAATAGGAATATGGATTGTATATACAAATTTTAATATTACATAATTAAATCAAAGAGTAAAGGAGATAACATCAGGGAGAGAAATTCATATATGAAGGGTGAGGCATGGGAACATTTCCCAAGGACACATAAGGTAATATTAACTCAATATTTTAATCGCCTATATCTATTATCTAGATATCTATTAAGATTATAAATGGTGACTTTTGGGGACTAGTAGATATTAGATATTTAGATATTGGGATTTAGTGTTTGGATTTATTATTTGTCAATTCTTATTTGTTTTAATTAATTATTGAATTAGTAATTAGTTTAATTCATTTGTATTAGGTTTTAATTAATGTGATTTAATAATTGGGTTTTATTAGTGTTATTAATAACCTTTAGACATAATGGAGATTTAAGGAGAATCTAATCATGATTATGGATAAGGTTATGGGTTGATTATGATTATGGTTGTGATACTTAATTTCATTAATGTTATAATTAATATAAGATAATATATAAGCCATGTCTGCATGATGACAACAGTGACACGTGGACCACTCGCGGAGTAAGGCAATCACCCTATTTTATGTAATCAATCCCTACAAAAAACCAAGTTTTCGCTCTCAAAGTGCACAACAGTTGTTACAGCATGTGTTGGGGAAACTGTGTTGTAGCAACTATGGTGCAACAATTGTTTCAACACGGTGTTGCAGGAACTGTTTCAGCATGATGTTGCAAGAATTGTTTCAGCACAGAGTTGCAACAACTATTTTAGCATAGTGTTGCAGCAATTGTTACAACATATGTTGAAGCAATTGTTTCATCACAGTATTGCAGCAACTATTATAGCATGTGTTGCAGCATTTGTATTGCAGCAACTATTACAACAATAGGAATTTGACACTTATTCATTATTAGCTTAAACTTGAAATATTTATGGTTTTATGTGGATTTCTTGAGGACAACGATTCTTGTGCATCATGAAGTGACACATGGCATTATACGGACGCCTATGTATGCCTATATGCCTTGAATTTTAAATAGCCCTAATTTTCAATCCATAAGCATGTTTGAGGAAAATTGTATATCATTGGAAAATCTCTTGATGAGCAAAAGACAATGGAAGCCTTTAATTGGGGTGTGAGTCTAAGGAAAAGAAGTGAAGAAAATTATATCCCATCCCTTAGAAAGTACTTAGGGGGTTGGGTGTATTACATTAAAATTGTACTCGACCAACCCTAAAAAATATTTAAGTCAGGCCTCGCCTTTGTGGAGGGATTCCTTAGCCACTGCAACCTTCTACTACAGCTCTAGGTCTACTGGAGTCGTGTGTGGAGCACAAGGTTTTGTGACTCCAAAACCCAAATATGCTCAGTGATTGCTTTCAGCTTCTGCAATGCCTAGACATCGGGTTGTGCATGTTCTAACAAATGGACCTGTTGAGGCCACAACCCCCCTTTAATTTCACTTGTAAAAGAAAAAGGAAAGGGTCCCTCTACTAAAATTTCAATCCTAATTCCTCATCCTCTATTGTTTAAGCCTAATATTAACTCTTTGTCTATATTGACAGAGTTCGAGGTCTGATCTTAATTGATGGTTGTCTTGAATGAGTTTGTTGTTGAAGATTATATGAATGGATAACTCAAACTATGCATATCCCTATTTTCATGGTGTGCTTCATGTCTTCATCTTTATTCTTTCACTTGTTGATCCTACTCTTTTGTTTCGAACTCTAAGTCTTAATCATAAAATAACTAATCCTTATTTTGAGTTGAGACTTTGCACATGCAATATCGAGACACTTATCTATAACCACCCATGATTATTGTTGAAAAAACCCAACACTCATTTATAAGTTTACTTGAAGGCAAGGAATATAATATGTATGGCATATTAGCAAGTCTCTTTTTGATCACATGAATGATCTCATTTTTATATTTTGCAAGAGTAGGTTCATAAGGCCACTTCATTTATGTAACTGCTCTAGCCTTGAGATGAATGTGGGGGAATCCCTTGATCCTTATCCTAAACCTTGACCTTGATCCTCCATAGGCTTCCCCTCATCAGGAAGAAACTTACCTTGGCTTACAGTTTCACTAAGGTCTAAATCCCCCAAGGCTATCGGATCCACCTTTCTCCTAAGCATGTCCCCGAGCCTCTTCATATTGATCTCTATCGAGATCCTCTTTCGGACTTCCCTCTCTTCGAAAACCCAGGCCCAAGACCTATTGTGTTTCTTGGTTGTAGGTCCTTGTCATGTAGTCTCCTAACATTTGCTCATTATCTGTCACAACTAATATCATGTATTGTGACCTAGTGAAAAAAACTATTCCTTGATCTGGTCACATTCTCGCTCCTCGAAAAGTTATCAGGTCTGCCCACTGAAACTTTCAGATCAACTAGATTGACCTGTGTCACGTGTCCAGTTGGAGTTAATCTCCTTTTATCTATTTGTTGCTACTTCTAACATTGATTCATCGCATGAAGTGACATATTCTTCCCCTCCGTCACTTTCCACTCATCGTAGTTGAATCATATTGTTCTTGATTTCCATATGATCTAGCTACTCTCCTTGACGCCAAGTTTCTCAAAACCTACCCGATTAACCTTATTCCTAATTGAAGTCGCTAGTGCAGAACCCTAGTTGGCGGAATCCTGATCAGTGGAACCATGAGGGGAATGGAACCTTGACTTGTGTATAACTTGACCTAATTTCCTAAAAAAAAAAATTATTTTGTATATATTTTG
>ML830982.1:0-11809 GCA_009831015.1 Picea engelmannii | reverse complement strand
TTTTCTCCATGGTTTTCCCCTAAAGTTACATTAGATATTTATTTTTACATAGGGGAAAACTAAGTTCACTTTAGATATTTATTTTTACATGGGGTAAATATGTTTTTACATGGATAAACTATTTGTGTTACATGAACAAACTATTTTTTAAATGATTTGTTTTGCATAAAACCTAAGGTGTAATATGTACATCCTTATTTTTCTCATATATTTGTAAAACTGAAAAAAAAAATATTGATGTTTCATATATATATTCATTTATTTTTGCGTTTTAATTTTCATTTTTATTTTGTTTTCCCTTTTAACCCCTTAATCTTAGGTTGTACATATTCATTTTATTTTTCTATTTTAATTTACTTTTTATTTTAATTCCATTTAGTTTCTTTTTAATTTTAATGTCTACATTTTTCCCCTCACTCACTAAATTTCAACGTAATATCCCATGAGACCGCTCCTAAGGCTCTCCCCATTGATCCTCACATTTACTTCGTGGTAAATTACCATTTAGGACAACCTTCCTATTTTCTCGAAATCCCCTCTTCCCCTCCCAAATGACATGGGAATTATATTACCCATTGAAAAGTGTTATTCTCAAATGCCTTGAAACCTTAGCATATTATAATATTTTTTCTTGGACCTCAAGCCTAGCTACCGAGAGAGCTCACAGGATTGTATCATCAGAAGAGATAAAGAGAGCTATGTCGTAGGGAGTCTTGGTCGTCAGAGGATTTACCTTTTACAATACTTACCACCTCCCTTACCACCAACCCCGATGACCATGCAATATGTTAATACTTTGTTGGAATACATGCACCTATGGGAGGAGTATTATTTTAATGTTTTCATGAGAGTGAGATAAAGGTTGGTCGAGACTGATTTAATGACCATCATCGAAGAATTAACGTTGGATATTTACCAAGGCTTACCACCCTTCCGACGACCAAATACTCCAACAACCATGCATTTGATAGATTTTCTTTGGAGGGTTAATTTAATAATTATTTTGGAAATTTATGCACACAGAATGACTAATATTTTAAAATTATATGGGAGAACGTGTATTATATGTTTGAAGTGTGCCATCGAAAGTGAGTTGGAGTGGGAGTTGGAGTGGTCGTCGGAAATTACCGTCGGGGTTTACCTTTATCCTTCACCTACCAACCCTTTCAACTACCATGCATTATTTTCCAACGAGTATTATTTTAATATATTTTGCGGAATTAGTTTAATATATTTTTCGGAAGACATGCGCCATTAGAAGATATATTGTTTTAATGTTTTACCATGCCATTGGGACTTAATCCCACATTGTCGAAGCCCTAGCCATTGGAACTTACCATCAGGATTAACCATTTACCCAGACTTATCTCATCCCCGACCAACCCTCTAGACCACACATTGTTGGAAGGATTATTTTAATTATTCATGGGGAAATGTGCGCATATCGAGATGAATTATTTTAATGTTTGTTGTGGGAGGTTTGACTTAGGCCATCGTCAAAAATTTCCATTGGGAAGTTACATTAACCCCGACTCACCTTCACTCCCAACCACGAGACCTGACGACCCATCGACCAAAGAATTATATTATTTTAATATTTGTGCTAAAGTGTGTCATCAAAATCTTTGAGCTTAGTCCTTTGGAGTGGACATGTACCACTCATTCCCATGTTGAAGAATTTGGGGAATTTCATTCCCATATTGAAGACCTTGGACTATGTTCGATTTTGGTGGGAGAGGGGTATTTATTATTTTTTATTTTTATTTATTTTCATTTATTATTTTTTATTTTATCATTTCTTATTTCTTATTTCTTATTTTTTCATTTTATTAATTTCTAGTTTCACATGGGTGGGGGGAATATTTTAATATTTTAGTAGTTTGAATTTTATTAATTTTTATGTTCACATAGATTTAGAGTAAATTTATTAAATTTTGTTTATTAATTGTAATTAACGTAGTCCATTTTTAATTAATTTAATTAATTTCTCATTTCATTTCTTTTTAATTATTTTCTTAATTTTTAGGATGAAAATTAGTCAACATTACAGACCATGGGTCATATGTCTTCCCCATGTTCTTATTCAAATTAACTAAAGGGGATAAAACCATTTAAACCACTCGGTTTTTAATTCTCTTATGTATGTGGGATTTTTATTTTCAGGTTAAGGATCAACGACCCAGATTCACCCACAACCATGACCAAGGGTTGTTGAGCATTGTTTTTCAAACAAGAATATCTTGGGTTGCAAGTGTCAGAATTGAGCTCGTGATACCTTGTTGGAAATAAATCGAGCAGAGGAATGTAGTGGAAGAGGTCTTCAGACCATCGTTGTAATGGAAAACCTCAGATATTGCAGAGAACAACAGGCCACGAATTCGGTGGGGGAAATGACTGTGTAGACTTCAAACAACGATATCTAGGGCTACGGGCAATGAAATCAAGCCTGATATAGCTCATCGTAAATATAGAAGAGAGAAGAACATGATGGCATAGAAAATGTTGGAAAATTGAGAGAAAAATCTCCAAAAACATAGAATATAGAAGAGGACTAAATTTAATTGAAGAACGGGTTGTTCAATGTTCAAACAGTCTCAAATCGCACTACAGGAGTCGAAATTGAACCTGTAAGAGAACAATGGAAGGATGAGACAGAGGAGAAGGAAGCAGGATGATCTTGATTAGCATACAAACACGAGAAATTCCAAGAAACATCATGATGGATAGAAGATAACACCAACATGCAAAGTCAATAACAATTTTAGATAAATATCATGTGTAAACTCAAGAGTCTCTTCAGCTTCTTTTTGTAACTCCTGCATATTAATTTTTGAAAATGGAAAATAAATTTGAAATGGAAAATGACGAAACAAAAGGGAAAACGAAATGAACAACCACTAGAGTTGGAGAGTCTCTCTTGTCTTATAAAAGAGATCTCATTGAATGTAATAGGGGACTTTTTTCCCTTTGTAAATGAAATATAGTACTATTACTTTTGAATGAATGAAGAACAATAAACATTCTAGGAACTTGTGATTTTTTTAGATGTACATGAGACTATTCTTTGTGCATTTTTCTTCTTCCTGAGTAGTATGGAATTTTTTTGTATGAACTATTTCTTCACTCTATTCTATATTCTCATGTTGACATATGTTTCCTTATGATTATGGAAATTATGTTATGAATTTATTTTAAAACTAATTGTCGATGTGTTTGTAGCATTATTATTATCACCTATCATTGGAATACATGAACTATTTATTGTTCTAGTGGTATTATCTTTCACCATACTCATCTATCATTTTTGCACCCCCGGGATAAGTTAGAATGAGTTAGCTTAGATTATTTTTCTTTAATTTTATATTAGATTTAGAATTAATTAGAACTCTTTGGGGGAGAGTTAATTATCTTTACCCCTTTTTATTATTTTAGTTCTTAGTGGAAACTAGGCCCACATACTTGTTGGAAATGCTACACCAAACGAGAGTAGGTCTAATTGGGACTTGCCATCGGGCATTCTCCCTTACCTGCTTGAGAGGTCATTTGGACCCATCAATAGAAATGGCACTAGAAGGAGGGATAGATGACAAGATGAGCCTATGGAGTCATTTTTATTAATTATTTTAATTTACTTATGGCTCCATCCTATATCCCTTAATGGATATGTTTTTATGGTATTGTACCTCCCAAACCTCCTAGAAAGATTTTTCATTTCTTGTCGCAACTTAAATTTGATGGTGAAGGTGAGACAATTGCATCTGAACATGCTTTTAAATTCTGTAAATTTTGTTGTTCTCACAATATTACTAAAGGAAGTGTCATTTGCAAGTTGTTCACTCTCTCTTTTGTAGGTCGGATCAAGATCTAGTGCGAGCCTTTGTCAACTTCCTCTATTCACACATGGGATAAGTTTATGCATCAATTTTGGCATGTTTTTTAGAATTATGATTATGATGATTTGTGTGTAGAAATATCATATCTTAGGAAGAATGAAGATGAATCTCTTTAATATTTTGTTATCATATTTACTCATATTTTCTATGTATTTCTTTTGGATGATAGGCCCTCTACCTATGATTTGATTTCATGTTTAGTTTCTCTTACTAATGAAACATATGAGCCAATGGATGAAAAATATAAACCATGTTTTAATGTTTCTTTACATGTTTATTTGGATTTGAATGAAAATGTTGAAAATACTAATGGTTTAGTTGGACTCCACATGTCAAGATCTTTCTTTACTATGGGAGATACATATTAGAGAGAGATTTTTTTTTCCGAAAGAAATATATGTATCCTCCCACCACTCTATTCCCCCTTTCCTTCTTTGCGACGAAAAAAAGACCTCTTGTGTTGTAAATTTGAGTTTGGATTTTCTTGTAGTTGACCAAGAGGAGGGTTGTATTGTTGATAATGGGACACTTCAGCTCACACCGATGGTTATGTCAGGTTGTCATTATCATATCTTGTCTTTTCCATCACAAGGGATGGAGGAGGAATCTATGGAGAAAAAATTAAATTACAATCATTTTGTTAATGAAGAAAGTCTAGACACTCATGATATGAATCCTTCCTCACCCATGGATAATTTGGAATTAGTTTCTTTTATTTTGAATTGTCCTGATGTTATAAATTCTCTTAGTCTAACCGAGATAGATCAAGAATGTTTTCCTAATGTTGATGGATCATTTATTGAAACTTCTTATTATAAGAATTATTTTGATTTGCTCCTCTCTTATAACCATGAGAATTTGTTGAAAGATATTTCATATTCTCATATTGTGTAGAAGAAAAACAACCATGTTGATCATTTCACTCAAGGAGAAGAAAAAAACATACAAGACATAACACCTTTATCATAGAAATCCACTTTTTGCTTGAAAGAGGAAAACCATGTTGAGGAAGAACATGTTGATTGTGAAACCATTCCTAGTTTAGAGCCTATCGATTCACAATTAGTCACCAATGTTCTTAAGGTGGAGGAGCTACCGTTCAAAGATTCACTTTTTGAAAATGTTTCTTATTCAGGAGAAGATTTTAATTCTCGTAATGCTTCCACTTATTATTATTTGTATCCTAATATCTTTAATGATTTGATCTTGTAGGAAGCCACCCATCATCCTATTCAAATAAAATCAATAAGGCCGACCCATTTTGAATTACTTAATGGTGGTAATGTGCATATGGAAGATATAGAGGATAAGGCATCTTCCCATGAACTTATTACAACCAATAATTTTCAATCGTTTTCATGGGATGAAGGAAATGTCGTAGCAAATGTATATTATACCATGTCTGCTTCTATTTCATCTTCATTTTTTATTAGTAGAGAGTCTTCTTGTTCAAGTAACCCTTTGGTTGAGATTGTTAATGTTAGTGACTTCCACCATTATCTTGAAGATATCTCTCATACCATGGTGAATGATATTCCATGTATATCATTTTATTTCACTAATTTGTCTCAAGTTGATGGTTGCTTGAAGTGTGAGTCCAGAGAGGATTTCCAAGACAATGAGGCACTTTGGTCAACACCAGTGGTTATTTCATGCCCTCATTATTTTGTTTTGTATTACAGGATAAACAAGTATATCAGCACAATGATTCTCTCACCATATACAATTCATATAGATTATATGCATGGTTCTTATTCGGTATGCTACTTTCCCTTGAACCTCCTCTATCAATTCTATGTTAGCAATAGTAGATTTTATGATAGAATTGAAGCATGGTTGGAGGAATCATAATCATATAATGTTCCCATGAATTATCACAATGACATTTTAATATGGTGGATTGAGTTTTTCAAGTTTTAATTCTTCCTACTTTTAGTCTATTTTTATTCCAAATTATGATTCTAATCTTGTGTCATGAACATATGTTCACAGGCTTGGGATTACATAGATGGCTACATTGGCATTATGACTTTGACTTTACATAGTTCATTTTTTAGTCATTGTAATGTAGGATAGGAATAGGGTAGAATAGGCGAGTGTCTTTATGTTCCATATCTTAGCTTTGCTTTCTAGTTTTTTAATTAGTTTTATGTTTTCCTCTTCTTTTTATTTACTATTGGATGAATAGTACAATGAGTTTCTCAGCAGAGTTGGAAAGAAAAGAAGGTTTGCATATTGATTTTCCTTGAATGAATTTGTGTCCAAAATTACTTTGATATGGGAAAATTTTACTTTATCTCATCCTAAAAAATTTAGATTTGTTAGGACAATTTTCAAATCATTGATTATATGCATGTTCACCATGCCAAATATTTTTCAAGCATATTGTCATATTGCAAGTGTGTATTTTAAATAAAGGATGTTATCCAGTCCCTCGTGTGGTGAAAATGGGCACTCATATTTATCCCATATTCATAACTACATGATTCTAATTTGAAAAGTTTGCTTGATTGAGATTCTTTTAAGTTTTGATCTTGTTGTCCCTTACACAGCAAATGGAAATTTTGATTGTTAAATTATGCCCCTCTAAAATTAAACCCACTCCAATTCATTGTAATTTCTTTAGACGATTATTTTATCATGGTTTTGGAGTCATCCAAATGGTTTCCTGCACATTGATTATTTTTCATTTTTCACTTTCAACCAACATAATTTCTTGTATAGACTTTTCTTAGCATAGTGAGCTTAGTTGGTTTTTATGTCTTTTGAGTAGTTTTATTTCGGTACTCTTAGTTTTAAATTTTTGTACTTTGGTTGTGCACATATATTCTTTCCTCTCATAAGATTGAAAATGATCATACGAATGTTTCACATCATTATCATTAATCACAAGAGGGAATACAATAACTTGGCTTGCAAGGATGATGATTTTGAATCAGATATTTATTTATCTTGTAAGAATGACAAAGGTTTGTTAATGGACAAGTATCTTTAGAATATGGCTGGAATTGGAGTCTTGTAGTAGTTTTTTTTTTTTAATTTGATTGATTATTATTTCAGGAACAAGACATATTCTCTATGAGATCCATATTTCACAACAATCATGACACTAAGTCTCATGTTGAAGGGAATATTGTGCAAAATCACATGTTACTTATATCTCAAGAAGAAGGTTGTGATATTTGGATGAATGGACACTATATGAATGCTTGTTGGATGCATTATCATTTGAACAAGTTTTATGACATCCAATATAGTTCAATTTTACATTAGCTTAGCATGTTTTACTTATGATTAGTTTAGTTGTGATATTTATTTTTTCTTTTTAGTTTAATTTCATTTTAATAAGTTAGTCATTTAGAGGAAGATTTTTTCTCAAATTGTCTAATGGCTCATCATACCATTCTCTTTTGTTATACAAGTTGGGAAATGGCTTGTGCAACCAACAACTTAAAATTTTTCTCTCGAAATGAAGGCAACTTAGGGAAGTGTTAATATAAACTTTGTCACTCAGATTCCTTTGTGACATTTTAGATTAATCAACCAATATTGTAACCAACTCAACAACTGATTAGAAATATCTTCATTATTTTTCCTATACTCCCATGTTGGTTTCTGATCTAGTTTTTATTTGGAGTCATATTCATGATTATTTTGATGACCTCCATAACTCTGATTTTTCCTCTTTCCCTTATCAGATTGAATTATTTGAATCTTTGGGATGAATACTATCTTTTATGGCAAACAAAAATCAGTGCCTTGGTGAGAAAAATGAAATGTAACTTATGTTATTAGAAAATTCATCATTTTCAAATATGCAAAGGACTTGTTCATGTCAAGAAATCTTGAGAGATTATGGGTTTGTAGTATGTTTCATGTAATTGGTTTTGAAAATTTGTTTTGACTAAATCTATCCATTAATCCTTTCTGCTAGATTCCAAAAAAATTGTTTTGTTGCACTAAATGAAAGAATTTGTATGTGACAATTGGATTAGAGGATTGTGTTGCGAATTTTTTCACTAGATTATCAATTCTCGCAATCTTGCTTATTTTTCTTTCAAATATTTTCCCTGAGAATCTCACTATTGGGATTGATGTCGAATAGGTAACATTTCTTGATTGATTATTTCCCTTGGCTTACTTTCTGATTTTTCACTGAAAACGCTTTCACTGTTGTTTCCCTAGATTTATTACTTGTTGTTGGGTTCTATTCTTATTTTTTTAGCCATTTTTCATTCTTTATTGATGGCTGACATCCTAGCTTTAAGTGTTTTTTAGCTTAGATATCTTTTCATAAATTGAATTCTGATCTCATCACTTTCTTTATGCTTGTACATATTTTTTCCATATTTTAATTTGAATGTTGGTATGTTCCCTGAGATGATTTGACTTCTTAGTCTTCCTTGAGGATTACTCTTTAAATTTGAGTGAGGGGTTGGTCCAATTATGGTCACATACTGGAAAAAAAAATTCACAAGTCATAAGATGCATGGGATCTCTATATGAATGAGCATTCATGAAGGTCTTAGCTGTAGGTATGGACTGATAGTTGTGGTGGAACACATACGCCTACTTGAGAATACCATGATAATCCATAAGTGTAGGAAAGTGTCTATCTACCCTTTTCTTTGAGATCCATTCAATTCATATTTATAAAATGGAAAATACTGTGATATTTTTGATATTTTTTGGGGAAACTTGTGGATTAAACTAAAATGCATAACATCTACTCTACAAATCAAAGCAACTCTCGTATCACCCCGCTTCCTTCATACTCTATGTGCATATGCATATTTATATAAAAATCTAAAAGGGTGAGCATATTTTGAAATAAAAATGAAGTTGAAAGGACTATTAATAGTGTGGGAAGTACAAGTGAACCCGTCGGGGCTATGGACCTGCTGGAATTGAGGCTATGCTTGTATGGTACCGAGGCAACTTCATCGGGGCTATGGACACTTGTTGGAAACGAAGTAATGTCAAGAAAAGAGAGATGAGGAACACACTTATGTATATGTTTTCTTGTTATAAAAAGTGAAAAACCATGGTTGAACCAAAACCTATCTGAATTTTGTAGCCAATAAAATAATTTACCTCACTATTTGGTTGTTTGAAAAGGGTGTGTTATATTAGTACTAGAAATATTGGATTATATCTTTTAGAAATTTGGCGTCATTGTGGTACCCATGATTATTGGAAAATTGTCTACAGTTTGTTGAGCTTATCTTTAGAGCTCAGATATGAAGTAAATTCCCTAGAATTCTAATGACATGGACAATTGGTTCTTCCAGTGTGTCACCATTTTTTTAGGCCACAACAACCCCCCTTTACTTTCACTTGTAAAAGAAAAAGGAAAGGGTCCCCCTACTAAAATTTCAATCCTAATGCATAATCCTCTACTACTTGAGCCTAATGTTAATTTTCTTTCTATCTTAAGGGAGTTGGGGGTCCAATCTTAATTGATGGTTGTATTGAATGAGTTTGTTGTTGAATATTTTATGAATGGATAACTCAATCAATGCATCTGTTTGCTTTCATGTTGTGCTTCATGTCTTCATCTGTATGCTTTCGCATGTTGATCCTACTCTTTTTTTTCGAACTCTAAGTTTGAATCATAAAATAACTAATTCTTATTTTGAGTTGAGACTTGACACACGCAGTATCAAGACACTTATCTATAGCCATCCATGATTATTGTTGAAGAACCCAACGCTCATCTATAAGTTTACTTGAAGGCAAGGAATATAATATTTATGGCATGTTGGCAAGTCTCCTTTTGATCACATGATTGATGTCATTTATTTTTTCTAGGAGCAGGTTCGCATGGCCACTTCATTTAAGGGACTGCTCCATCCTTGAGATGCATGTGGGGGAATCCCTTCATCCTTATCTAGAACCTTGACCTTGATCATCCAAAGGATTCCCCTCATCAAGAAGCGACTTACCTTGGCTTACAGTTTCCCTGAGGTCTAAATCCCCTGAGGCTATCAGATCCACCTTTATCGTAGGCCTATCCCTGAGCCTCTTGAGATTGATCTCTACCAAGATCCTCTTTCAGCCATCCCTCTCTTCAGAAACCCAGGCCCAAGACCTATTGAGGTTCTTGGTTGTAATTCCTTGTCATGTAGTCGCCCAATGTCTGCTTGTTATATGTCGCAATTAGTATCATGTATTGTGGCCTAGCTCAAGAACCTATTCCTTTATCTAGTTTGATTCCCGCTCCTTGAAAACTTATCAGGTCTTCCCTATGAAATGTTCAGCTCGACTAGATTGAGCTATGTTGTGCATCCCATTGTCGGTGATTTGTCACTACTTGTGGCATTGATTCATCATGTGAAGTGTCGTGTTCTTCCCCTTTGTCACTTTTCATTTTTCATAGTTGAATCATAGTGTTCTTGATCACCATATGACCTAGCTACTCTCATTGACGCTCGGTTTCTCAAAACCTACCTAATTTACCTTATTCCTAATTTCAACCGCTAGGTGTGGAACCTTGACTGGTGGAACCATGAGGGGCATGGAACCTTGACTTTTGTGTAACTTGGCCAAATTTCCTAATTTATATTTTTGTTTTATTATATTATTATTTTTGTACATATTTTGTATATATTTTTTATTTTATTTTTTATTTTATTTTTAATTTTTTTTTTTTATCAATTTTATAATTATTTGTTTCCATTTTACCCTTGGTTTTGGTAAACTCACATGGTTTATTTGCACATGGTATTTTTCCATGGTTTTCCCCTAAAGTTACATTAGATATTTATTTTTAGATAGGGGAAAACTAAGTTCAATTTAGATATTTATTTTTATATAGGGTAAATATGTTTTTACATGGATAAACTATTTATGTTACATGAACAAACTATTTCTTAAATGATGTGTTTTTCATAAAACCTAAGGTGTAATACATACATTCTTTTTTCTCTCATATATTCGTAAAACTGAAAAACAATTTGATTTTTCATTTTTATATATATTCTTTTGTTTTGTTTTAATTTTCTTTTTTATTTTGTTTTCCCTTTTAACCCCTTAGTCCTAGGTTGTACATATTCCTTTTATTTTTCTAGTTTAATTTGTTTTTTGTTTTAATTTCATTTAGTTTCTTTTTTAAATTTTAATGACTCTACATTTTTTTCCCTCACTCACTCAAATTCAATGTAATATCCCATGAAACCTCTCCCCGGGTTTCTCACCATTTCTCTTCACATTACTTTGTGGTAAGTTCCATGGGAAATTACCATTTAAAATAACCTTCCTATTTTTCTATAAATACCTTCATCCCCTCTCAAATGACATGGGAATTATATTACCAATTGAAAAGTTTTATTCTCAAATTCCTTGAAACCTGAGCATATTATAATAATTTTTCTTAGACCTCAAGCCTAGCTCATAGGAGAGCTGACAAGACTGTGTCGTCGGGAGAGCTCACAAGACTTACCACCTCCCTTACCACCAACCCTGAAGACCATGCAATATTTTAATACTTTGTTGGAAGATGTACACCCGTGGGAGGAGTATTATTTTAATGTTATCATGAGAGTGAGATAAAGGTTGGTCTAGAGTGAGTTGAAGAGCATCGTTGGGGAATTAATGTTGGAGATTTACCGATGCTTTCCACCCTTTCGATGACCAAATACCCCGATGACCATGCATTAGATAGATTTTCTTTGGAGGATTAATTTAATAATAATTTTGGAAAAGTGTACACCCAGAATGACTATTTTTTTAATATTATTATGAGAGAACGTGCATTATTATTGAGTGGGCCTGATGGTTAAGAACATGTGTTTCCTCTTAAGAGGTTACAGGTTCAAATCCAGAGGGGGGTAGGGTATGTATACCTTCGTAGACTTTACCAGTCAAATCGTTGGGCGGAGGGGGGTCCCTTGTCCCACAAACAAGGGAGTCTCATA
>ML830980.1:97916-111990 GCA_009831015.1 Picea engelmannii | reverse complement strand
TTGATTTATTCTTGATTTATTACAACTCCCCCATGCAAAAAATCATCCATTATTGGGAAATGTGCATCTCCTCTTTGATTGAGAGATTTATTCCTTAATTAATGATTTATTCCTTTACTATTATTAGTAACTGCTATTTCGGGTCAGTTAAGTGAGTTGGAACTACTTCTCTTGTCAGTTAAGTGAGCTTAAGTGAGATAATGCACACCACTTGAATCTTGTGGGAATTAATGAGTGTGTGAAATGTGTCTTTAGTGGTCTAGGTTGAACTATGTGGTCTCCCTTAGCCGATGACACCTATTTTAGCTTTTTCTAGCTTTTTTGACTAGAATTTCTATGTTGGAAATTCTATATATTCACCTCCTCTCTTCTTTTTGAGGTTGGTTTCTCATGTATATTCATTTTTTATTAATATAATTCTCTGATTTATGGAGAAAAAACTTTCTCTCATCTCTTGAATATCAACAAATTGTATGTGTTCAATTTAACTAGAATTTTAGATCTATTGGGGTTTCTGCAAGAATTCTACACAAATAAATCATCAATCCTTGGCAAGGGATATTTTATCTTTATAGTGACCTTATTCAACTGTCTAAAATCAATACACAACCTTAAGGTTCCATATTTATTTTTCACAAATAGAACCAGGGCTCCCCAAGGCGACACACTTGGGCATATGTATCCCTTCTTCAAAATTTCTTCTAGTTGCTTCTGCAACTCTTTCAATTCTTGTGTGCCCATTATATAAGGTGTCTTGGACACTAGGGAAACACTTGGCACCAAATAAATAGAGAAATCTATATCCCTATTTGGTGGCATCCCTGGTATTTCCTCAAAAATATCTGAAAAATATCTCAAGACTTGATGGTCTTCAAGATTCATCATTTTATCTCTAGTTGCCTCTTCCATGCAAGTTGCAAAAATTTGACACCCTTTCATGAAATTCTTTCTCAATTGCATGGATAAAATTTGTCTAACATCTACAACTCTTGGAATGCCTTGAATCTTTCTTTTTTTCCCTTTCTCATCAAGACAAATTATTGTCTTGTGGTAACAATCTAGGACAACATGGTGTTTTTTCCCCACTGATCCATGCCAATTAGATAGTCATATGAAACCAAAGGTATAATGTTCACATATACCTTTGTGTTGAGTTCATTGATGTCTATTGGGAAATATTTAACCATCTCATTTATCTTTCTCTTAGCCCTCGTGGCTAATTGAAGTAACCAAAATTTCTTATGCTTACTCCTTTGGAAATGAAATCTTTCAATGATATTAGAGTTTGTGTAACTATGATTAGATATAGAATCAATTAAAATTTATATGGGTTGATTATTGATCTTACCTTCCACTTGAATCATGGGGGAATGATACTTTGTTTTCTTGTTTTCCAATGATGCATAAATCCTTGGAATGATTCCTCCCATGTCTTCCACTATTTCAACCTCCTGAATGTTGTGAACACTTCTCATTCTTTCTCCTTTGTGAGGGAAGTCCTTATACAAGTGATTTCCCTCACATCTCCAACATTGTATAGGTTTCTTCCTTGGCCTTTTCCAAAAATAATTTGCTAACTTGTGTTCATTTTGGGATGACTAGCTTTGCTAATTTGTTTGAGACTTATTCTTGAAAAAGGGTGGCTTAAAACCTTTCTACCTTTTCTCCCTCTTTCCTTTCATCATGTCATTCCATGTCTTTTGAAATACTATCCTCCCTTTGCTTTGCTCATAGGGATGCCTTACTCTCCTTATGGTCTCCTCCAAGGTATTGGGGTTATCATATTGTATCTTGTCACTATAGACGGATGGTAACCCACTCAAAACCTTTAGATTTTGACCTTTTCATCCTTTATGAAGTCAACATACATCAAGAATTCAAAGAACCTATTCTCATACTCATCCATTTTCATGCTTCCCAACTTGAGTTCAAATAAATATTTCATCTTCCTCTCATAGTAATGCTCAGAAAAATATATCTCTTGGAAATATCATTTGAACTACCTCCATGAGACCCTCTTTTTATCAAGGTTCTTGGCTTGCTTAAGTTGATCCCACCACATGTATTCCTTTTATTGCAAGAGATAGGTTGCAATTCTTGTTTCTACCCTAGAGGGGTAATCATGAAGCTGTAAATATTTCTTCATTTCCATCAGCCAAGTCTCGACCTTTTCTCCCCTCCTATGCTCACCACAAAAATTCAGTGGCTTGATCTTACTAATTTCACCTTGCAAGATGTCTCCCTTAGGCCTTGTTCTTTGTCTCTTAACAGGGGACACACTTGGTCTACTCCCTAGCCCTGAACTAGAATGATCTCTCCTAGTGGATTTCTCTGGGGAATGATGGTGCTTTATCCTACTCCTTGAATTCCTATCATTATCATGCTCATCCCTTATGCTATGGGATTTGGATGTTGTCACTTGTTTGAAACTAGCTTCTTCCTTGTGCCAGAGTCCTTTTTGTATTTCTTCTGCAACATGTTCGAGCTCTGAAGTATCTCTTTCAGAGCCTTCATAATATTCTCATTATAGACCCTATAGCTCTGCACTTATTTATGTAGGATTCTCATAGTTACAAGATCTTGCCTATCTCTTCTTCAATTAGACTATGTCTCAACATTCCCCATGATTACATGCAAACCTCTGAATTCCTCTTCATGCCTGTAGGACCCATGGGCGTCTTCCATTGATTTGGTTCTCATATAGAAACCAAAATAATTCTTCGCGCCTCTAATTTTGTAGAAAATGTGCATGCAAACAATTTTATGTTAGATAAAAATAAACACACACACAATTTGAAACAATAATTCATAAAAATTTTTATGCCCTTTAATACCACCAATCATCTTATTTTGAGTTGACTACAATTTTTTTTCTCAAATTCATTTTCTGGGTTTATATATGGATTCTCCTCCTCAAGATATTTCCAACGAATATTTATTTTCTTGATTCTGAGTTCCGAAAAGAAAGTTATGGTCTTCAAAAGTTTTGACCATTTTCCCTTTTATATCCATGCATGCTACATGTGTTCTCTTTCTCGACTAACTGATTTTTAGGTAGCCAGAACTCAAATCTGGCTCCATGGTTGACTTATACAATCCTTTATATTTCCATATACTTTTCCTAGGCCTCAAACTGACTCTTAAGCTAGGAGTTATGCCCTCTAAAAGAAATTTGATACTAAATTTTACCCTTGATTGTTTTGGTTGTAACTCCTTTATTCAAGATATGTTTGATGAACATTTTATCTTATTGGAAACCTCTCTTCGAGATCTATCATTTTAGAAGAAAAAAATATGTGTACTGGAAGGACACACAATTTTGTACAAATTTGATTTTCTAAAAACGTTGTTTAGGCCCTAAAAAATGCCCTGCAAGATGAAGACCTTCGAAAACTAGAATTTTTATAGAAAAATATTCACTAAATTATTGTTGTAACAGTCCTTAGATCCAAACCATTGATCTCAAAATTGGGATCAATCCTAGTCATTGATATTATTGTCCTTGCCAAGTTGTTTCTAGACCTCCACAGGCCTATCAAAACTCATCTTCAGAGTCTTCCCATCGAAACTTCAATTGTTGGGTATGCGAATTCCCGAAAAATCATAGTATGTACATTAATTGTACTTCCTCCAAAACTCGTAGTATGAAGCACTATCAGACTCCCAATCGAAAACCTTCCAAATCAACAGATTTGATCTGCTTGGAGCCTTTCTTCATCTCTAGAGTATTCCCATCAGAGTGCTTTCACTCCTGACTTTCTTGCTCCATCCGAAAGATCTATTTGTCCGAGGAGTTGGGAATCAACAGTTCTGATAGCATCATACCTTCAAACTTGCATGAAGATTAAGCCCCTTCCTTCCAACCTCTTTGTACTTGACCCTGTGGGGCCCATGATAGATTGATGACTGTCATTACAGTGCGCCCACTTACCAATCAATGATCCAGGTTATTCCTCTAAGTGCATCCCCTCCAGGTTAACAACTCACTCCAACCAACACCAATTCGATGAATGGTCAAGATACAAAAATGTCCATATCCTATCGTCTAGGTTGAAATCAAGGTAATAAGGATTCCAGCCTCCACCTAGACACTCATGTCCATTGCCCAGTCCATTGGTGATGCATGTCACCATTAGGAATCTTTGACTGTCGAGTTGGAAAGCTACATCATCATGACATCATTCTCTCTCTTTCCTCCCTTAAGTAGACCCCATGTCAATCTATGACTGAGATTACTTCCTAGCTACCACTGATATATGGTCTAGGGGTTTTCTCAGAGTCTTCCCCATTGGAGTGCCTCGACTTTGGGCATCCAAAGCTACTCTGACCTAGAGACTCCAACAATTCTCGTTCTTTCGAATAATTTCATTGGACTCCTCCCTTCAGAATCAACCTTATCCCAACTAGAAGTCATCTGAAACCCTCTTCCCGAAGGCCTTTCGAGAGTGCTTAGCTCTGATCCTCTTGTGACTAAATCTCGACCGTTGATTCTCCAGGTCGAATCAATATGGGTCGTTGATTTCTAAACTTCACGATAATCATGAAATAAACAGGAAATTGAATTCCATGGTCGAATTCAACTTTTCAACCTGCAACTCGACGCCATAAATTACCTTCCTTGGCTGCTTTGAAGCACTGAAACTCACAAATATGCTCATAATTCAGGGATTTCACTTATGTTCACCATTTCTCCCCCAAATTCATCACAGGACAAATATACAACCATGAATACACTCATTTCATGCTAGCTCCTGGCCCATACAAGCTCAATGTTGAATCTTGAGCTTTGATACCATTTTGTAATGTCCCCAAGCTTAACTAGGGAACATTACTACATGATAACACATAAAATGAATTTCTTATTGATAATTTATTTACTATAGCTTGTCAGCTACATTTTATACACATTTACAATCAAATTATAATACCCATAATTAAATGCAACTGCAACATTCTAAAAAATCATAAATGCAACTGATAAAATGTCTATAAAATCTATGTAAAACCATTCTCTTACATAGAGTAAATGCACAACCATGAACTCATAAATAACTCAACAAAATATATAAGCATGTATCTTTAAAAGATATTTTGTGCAACCAACTGCTTGGGAAGGATGTTCCACCCAACCATAGACCCATTGTTCCAAATCTCAACAACAAGTCACCCCCTGAGTTGGGGCTACAAATCCACAAGAGAAGGGTGCCTCTCATAGTCCCCTCACAACTCAATATCACACAACCCGCTCGTTTTCTCCTATAGGCATCCTAAAATTCCTCCAGATCTCTTCCTATTGACCTTGGCAACCCAAGGAATGTACCCTGTCACTGCTCTCAGTCCATAGGGTGTCCCATTCATTTATTCAAGTCTCTCTGGCACATGTATCTAGGAATATATGTTGGATTACTGAGAGGGGGTGGGGGGGGGTGAATCAGTAATAGATAAATTTAATCCTTTTAAACCATATAATCCAAGTGTTATATCAATGTATCATTATCATCCAATAAATGTAAAGTAAATAGGCAATGAAAAAATGAACAATCATACACATACATAGTACACCAATGTTTTATGTGGAAACCCAAAGCGGGAGAAAACCACATAATTCTTTTTCTTATATGTCTTGAAGAATTACATTCATTGGAAGCACCACCTTCCTTTGTTTTCCAGTTGGAACTAGAAGGAGGCTCCAACCCCCTATATTCTCAGGCTACAACCTTAGGGAATATCCAAATCCCCAATTCTCTGGCTACAACCAGAAGGAGGCTACAACCCCCTAAGTTCTCCAGCTACAACCGAAAGGTGGTACAACCACATGTTCTTGCCCCATCCAACCACCCTGAAGTAGAATTAAAATGATGGAACCACTATTACACTATCACTATGAGATATACCACTGTACAACTGTATCAATCTGTACCACTGACCTGCATCCAACCTGTACAATTTCCCTGTAATCAATATGTACCTGAACTGAACATGTATCAACAAAATACAACAAGTACGCGACCTGTAGTTTTGCAGCACATGTATGTATGTGCCCTATATGTTATGCATCCCACGTATGTACGTGATCAAACTGTTATGCATCTTGTGTAGGACTTCTAAAAACTAGGGTTTTCTTTCTCTTGAAAAATTCCGACCTTATGTAACTTTTTCACATAGATCTATAACCTGTCACTGTATCCAAACTGTAACTGTACCCTGTGCATGCATCCTCATACATAAACTTTACCCAAAGAATATATATATATATAGTCGTATTCCATATAGGTGTGTGTAATCATGAACAATTATAACAACCCTCACATGATCTAGTCATCAAACCCTATCTGATATTCAGCCTCTCAATACATCAACCACTTCACAAATACAAGCTCTCAACCATGTACCACAAAAACCCTTAGCCATATGCCAAGAAATACAAGATGTGCCTCAACAAGAAGTATCAATGATAAATATACTAGCACTGTATTTCTGTAGATCTGACTTATGCATAAGATCCCATGCAGCCACTAGTCTCTCTAGGGATAATCTTCAAATCTCCATAACCATTTCTCATGCATACATAAAAATCCAACTATTCATAGAAATAAGACATACCTTTTGAACCAATGGATATATCTAATGTATCTGAGCACTGTAGACCTTCCTAGGAGCTTGATATCAGAATCTAGAACCTCTGCATCTTCATCTTCTCAAGTTTCCATGGATTTACCAACATGTACACACCCTAATACACTGTCATCCCTCGGACGCCTCAATATGTACACACCCTAATACACTTTAAGCCCATGTATGCCTCAGAAAATAGTGTTTTTTAGTATTCGTTGTAATTCCGAGAATTTCTCCATCAACCCTTCATACTACCTCAGACTTTCGCAACTTCAGATATATCAATGAGTACTTGCAATAAGCCTCACACAACAAAAGATATTCAATGTGTTCAAGTGTGATTAAATGAGAGAGCCTTGCCTCTTATTTATATTTTCATGTAGCATCCCAATTTCCTTATTTTATGGAGTTCTCCATTAAATTTATTATTTAAATAATTTATTTTGCAAACACTTTGACTTTTTGGCGCTTCTAGATAAATCATGAGGATCCTCCAACTTCATATGGCCATAACTCTTTAACCATGAGGAGTTATGTGACATTCCACATACCAACAAAAATGGAATGACAAGAATTATCCATCTAGGATAGTTTCACTGAAAAATTCACTGACCTTCATCTCATTATTCCATAATTAAGCATGGGTTCTCTAACCATACTTCTAGGATAACTCAATCCGCAAAGCATCTTCCCTTGAGGGATTTCACCATAAGGGGACCACTTTGGAGTTCATCTATTTGTACTTCTTATCAATTATGAAAAGAAAATAACGAGTCATCTTTACATCAAACAAACTTGGTTCCATTACCCAAACCTTCGTGCTACTGGAATTTTCTACCAGACTCTCTTCAAGGGTTGACATCAATGACAACCAACCTTAATAAAAAATATCCCCCTTTGGCATTGATGGAAGCACTCTAATGTAATACTGAAATCATGTCATCATGCAATAATGAAGTTATATCCCTCATGTTCCCCCTGGAACCATGCCTCTGTCCTCTGCATATCTGTGACCATTTCTCCCCCTGGAATCATGCCTTTGTCCTTTGAATCCGATAAATCTCTCCCCCTTTGGAAAAGGTATCTTTCCATCCGGAGTTGCTCCCCCTAACTGAACTTTCCTCTTTATGGTGCTTCCTCGTGTAAATCTAAGACATATAAGATAAGAATTCAAAAGCATTCATTTTGCAGTAGAAATAACTCTGAGTCTCTAGCAAAGATACTCAAAGGCTTCCCGTGGAAGTGGTTTTGTAAATATGTCTGCCACTTGTTCTTTTGTGCCCACATACTCAACTCTGATGTTCTTTTCTACAACCTATTCCTATATAAAGTGATACTTGATTAGAATGTGCTTCGTCTTGGAGTGCATCACCAGGTTCTTTGAGATATTGATGGTTCTTTTATTATCACAATAGATTGGAATGGGCTCATCATACTCAACCTGTATATCTGTCAGAGTTTGTTTAATCCAAAGAACCTGTGTACAACATGTTGTTGCTGCAATATACTCTGCCTCGGCTGTAGATAGAGATATTGATGATTGTTTCTTTCTTATCCATGATACTAAACACTCACCCAAGTAGAACGTTTCTCCACTGGTGCTTTTTCGGTCATCAATACAACCTTCCCAATCTGCATCTGTGTAGGAAATAAGTGATAGATCCTTTCCTTTTGGATACCATAATCCATACTCTTTTGTTCCTTTGAGATATATGAAAATCCTCTTCACTGCTAATACATGCGATTCCTTTGGTGCTGCTTGAAATCGTGCCACCTATCCAACTACCTGCATTACATCTGTTCTGGATGTTGTCACATATAGTAGGCTACCAATCATTTAACTGTATTTCCTCTGATCTATAGAAATTGAATCATCATCTTTGCTCAACTTGTAACTAGTTTGCATGGGAGTGATAATTGGTTTGCAATATTCCGTTTCGAACCTCTTTAGCATTTCTATGATATACTTGGTTTGAGAAATAAAAATTCCTTGGTTTCTTTGATGTATCTGAAGTCCCGGAAAGAAGGATAGTTCTTCAAGTAATGAAATTTCAAATTCATTCTGCATATCCTTTGCAAATTTCTGGCTTAACCTGTCATCATCACTACCAAAAATAATATCATCAACATAAACTTTAATTAATAAAATACTATCTTGAATTACCTCTATATAGAGGTTGTTGTCTACACTTCCTTTTCTGAACCTTGCCTGTTGTAGATATTTATCCAGTCTAGAGGACCATGCTCTAGGAGCCTGTTTTAGACGATACAAGGCCTTCTTTAATTTACACACATAATTTGTATTCTCTGACAACTGAAATCCTTCTGGTTGTTCAATGTAGACTTCTTCTTCAAGTTCCCCATTCAGAAAAGTTGATTTTACGTCCATATGATATACTTTAATATTTTTGGAGCATGCATAAGCTAAAAGCAATCAGATTGCTTCCATTCTGAAAACTGGGGCAAATATTTCTTCAAAGTATATTCCTTCAACCAGTGCATATCCTTTACATACCAATCTAGCTTTGTTCCTTGTAACCTGTCCATCTTCATTCAATTTATTCTTGTATACCCACTTTGTGTCGATCACATTCTTATCCTTTGGTCTTGGAACCAATTCTCAAGTGTCATTTTTCTCTATTTGATCCAATTCTTCACCCATGGACTTATTCCAAAATTCATCCTTGTTGGCCTCTTCAAAACAGGTTGGTTCAATTGTAGATGTGAGTGATAGGTGTGTTTGTTCTGGTGAATGCATTCTTCTTCTAGTCTCAACTCCTACATCTTTGTTTCTGATAATATGATCTGAAGGATGATTCTTATGTACTCGTCTACTAGGTGTCTTTGAGGCACTTGTTGAACTTTCTCTTCTGCTTCTGTTGGATCCTCTTCATCTTCCCCTTTTTTTTCATCTTCTATTTCTTCTTCGTAAAGTTGTTCCATTGATTCATTTTCTTATTCCTTTAATTCTTGTCTTCCTGTTTCATCAATTGTTACGTTGATGTTTTCCACAACTTTGTTCAATCTCAGGTTGTAACACTTGTATGTTTTACTTGTACTTGAGTAACCAACAAGTACTCATTTTTCCACACGAGAGTCAAATTTTCCCATTTTGCCATCTTCTCTTTTGATGTAGCATTTGCTTCCAAAAACTATGAAGTGCTTCACATTTGTTGGTCTTCCTTTCCATAGCTCGTAGGGAGTTTTGTCATTTTTGTTTCTAAGAATTAATCTATTTTGAATGTGAATTGTTGTATGCATTGCCTGTGTCCAAAAAATATCTGTCAATTTGGAATCCATTATCATTTTTCGAGCCATTTCCTGTATTGTCTTATTCTTTCTTTCAACAACTCCATTCTGTTGAGGTGTCCTAGCAACGAAGAATTTCCTTTTTATTCCATGACTGCTGCAGTAGTCCATAAATTCCTTTGAAGTGAATTCTCCTCCATTATCAGATCTCAAGCATTTGATTTTTGAATCCATTTCATTTTCAACCATTTCCTTGTAGATCTTGAAGTTTTCAAAAGCTTCTAACTTATTCTTGAGAAATAAAACTACAATCATTCTTGTATAATCATCAACTAATAACATAAAGTATTTCTCACCTTTTAAACCCTTTGTTGTAGTTGGTTCAACTATATAAATATGCACAATTTCCAATGGTCTTGTCGTTGAATATTACTTTGATTTGAACCTGGTCTTTGTTTTCTTTCCTTGTTGACAATGCTTGCATAAAGTGCTGGTTGGTTTCGTTATCTGGGGAATTTCTCCGACTGCTTCTCTTTTGATGACTTTGACAAGGTTATCAAAATGTATGTGACCCATTCTTATGTGCCATAGCCAACTTTCATCTTCCTTTCCTAGACAACACTTTTCATTTCCAATTTCACTTAACACATATATGTTGCTTGAATTTCTCGCAACTGTAGCAATCAATTTTCCTGAACCTTATTTTCTTATCTCGCATTTTTGTGAATCGAAAGTAACTTTATGACCTTGGTCACACATTTGACTCACACATTGTTGTAGTGGGAAAACCCCCCCTATGGAATACACTAGGGTTTAACATGTAGGAAGATATAACCGTCTAAAAGTCTCTTACTCTTTAGACTACCACGAATATACCCCACATTCATACAAGAAATACAAAGTAAAAAGATCTGGTAACTCTACCTTTAACTCTGCATCCAGTGTCGATCCTTTCGCGTTCGATAGCTCCGCTAACTACAAGCCTCCTCCCAAGGCTGGTCTGCATTCACAAATAGATAAATAGAGAACTACAAAACATGCATCTCATATATGAATTATGGTTTAGATATGAGTATAAAACATAAATCAAACATAGATATTTGAGACATCATATTGCGGGGTAGAAAAAGTATTCATTTTTATGATATCACAAAGTTTACTTACAATGAGATCGATGACTGCTCCTCGAACCTGGTCCAGGCCCCTCTTCACCAAGATCCAACTGCGCTTCCACGTATCTTTCTCATGTCACACTTCTTATAAGTAAATGGCATAGGCTTATGATGGAGGAAAAAGGGCAAGAATGGAAAATTTCGATGCAAAACGCACAAGGTAGTTGCAATTTTATGGGGCAAGGAGGGGATGTGAAATGGGAAGAGTTTCACTGTTCTTATGCTTCTTGTTGGAATGAGACCCCAAAAACTCCTTTTATATGACAAAAGTATGGTTATTCGGTTGGGTGATGGGCTATAGGTGGTGGATTAGTTGGGAAACTACCCAATAGCCCGTAATTTCAACGAATTCCTTGCAAAGTTTTAATTTTTGCAACATTTGTGGGTATACAAAGGCTGTAATGGTGTATAAAGTGTGTGTATGTGGGCAGTAGTGGTGCATGGTGCATACATATTCAAAAATAGTGTTTTAAGAAGAGTTGCTCAATGATGGCCTTGCAAAAATAGAAAGTAAGAGTGGTTGATGCCAGGTGTGCATGTATGGTGAAATTTAGGGTTTTAAAGGATGCCCCCTTGTGTCTGAGGTCAGAAGATCATATGATGGCTGAAATTCATTACAAATATTCACCAACATATGAAGCGAATGGGCCCGGGACCAGAGTTTGGGAGGTGCCATCTGCAAAATAACAATTGTCTCATTGAGGCGGGCATACCCATGCTTGGGATGAAATAAATCATGGATTCCAATCAAATACACTGTAGATCCATGTCATATAACTATATAAAGTGTATCTGCGAGAAATACACAGTGGATCTACATCTCAAAATCAAAGATATACATGTATAGTATCCATATTCAAGAAGCCAATGACGCCTGATGGCTGTAGATGAGGCCTTCAAAGCTCAAGCAACAACTTCAAGATCTTCAAAACTCAGGTAGGAGTGTAATGTGAGTGTACGAATTCACTACCCATAGGTCTTCAATGGCTTGTTGAGAACAAACAAGAGGATCATGATGATTAGGCAGATAACTTCAGTGATTTTGAACAAGGGCTTGATTGGACTTTCAGGATGACCAGGCTTGAGGGAAAGAGACAAACTGTAGAGAGGCCGACTCAGGTTGGGTAAAACTTCCCTTGGATAATAGCACAATAGATAATGAGACACAGGCAACATGACATTGACATAAGTTCATGATGTAGGAGGCAATGCAAACTCTCCACGTGTTTGGAAGAATAACCAAATGGAGGAGGACACAACTCTATGTAGCGAGAAAAACTTCCTAAGGTCATATTTAATCCCAAATCTTGGTGAACAAACGGAAGGATGTGCTTTTTCCAAGGGTGACTCATTGTGCTGCCATAAAAAGAAAATATTTTTCCCGTCCTCTTTTTGGGGTATATTTGATTTTTTTGTCTTTTTCAATATTTTGAAAGAGATTGAAAAAGAATAAAATAATGCTACGTTAAAAAGGAGGAATGAGTGTCACAAACATACTAGTTCCAAGCACAAGGAACACACTAATGTTCAGATCAAGGAGACATGTGGAGGAAAAGGACACTCGGGAAAATTCCTCCATGGGTCAAGGTGTCAAGTGGCAGAGGCAAAGTGATACAAGGCTTGTGTATAATGCATGCTTCACAGGTTCAGTTCAGAGAAACATGGAGTTGGTATTAGGCCAAAGATGCAGAGATAAAAATGCGATTAGCAGGACATGATGAAACCCCCTTCACTATATTTTTGACGAGCCTAGAGAAGGTAAGCTCGATGGTTTTTCATTTTTAGAGAGTCTGAAAAAACATAAAAGAAGACTCTGCTGGGGTACCTTTTTCGAAGGTATTCTAGTTGGTTCGAAAAAGGGGTAAACTAGCACCGAAAAAACGTCTTTTCAAAACCATTTTAACGAGTGTGACAAATATAAGATCACTCGATAATGTTTTCAATTTTAAGGATTCTAAAAAGAGATTCACTATGCACTCGCTGCCTTTTTCTAGATTTAGTCTCCTTAGCCTGAAAAAGTAAAATTTGTTGAGGATAACTCTCCCGGTGAGACGAAATCTCATGAGGTGTACCTTTTTCCTCCTTAATCTATAGGCCAAAAAAAGGGTTAAACTCATGCCAGTACATTTTTTTCTGAACCAATTAATGAGTGTGAAATAACAAGGTCACTTGATAATCTTTTCCATTTTAAGGAGTTTGAAAAGAGATTAACTATGGCCTTTGTAGGGGATGTTATTTTGGACCAATTTAATGAGTGTGAAGGAACAAGGTCACTCGACTATATTTTCAATTTTAGGGAGTCTGAAAAGAGCTCAACTATGGACTCCGTGGGGGTTCCTTTTTCGTAAATTTAGTCCCTTGGGCCCAAAAAAGGGTTAAACTTATACTTGAGAATAGTCTTCTAGCGAACCGAAGCTCCTAGAATATACCTTTGTTCGTACGATTGACCATCCGAACCAAAAAGGTGTAAACTACCACCAGACAGACATGCCTTCAAGTTTCAATTTGGCGAGCATGAAGGGAAACAAGATCGCTCGAAAATATTTTCATGTTTATAGAGTCTGAAAAGGGCTTAAAGAAGACTCATTTTTTGGGAGTCCCGAGGGTGAGGCCAAGAGTGATGACACATCATACGTTATAAGTATCAATCTCCTAATCATGGTAAGGCTAAAAGGACTCCCGAGCCTAATTGTTTTAACAACGCCATGGACGCCAAAGTGCAACCATGATCTACCTAGGGCATCCATGTAGACGTAGGATCTACCACCTCACCATGACACTTCTAAAGAAGCAATGATGGTTCTCTACCATAGTTCAGTGGGATCAATCCTATGGAAAAGACAACGAGATGCAAAAAGTGGAGGTGGAATCCTAACTTAAATGCAAAAATTTGGAAAAAATGACTTTTACCAAAGGACCTTCAATAATGACCCATCTCTCAAAAAAAATTTCCAAAACAAAAGTAGAGTTTATTGTAACATCCAATGAGAAACTCAAGAACCAAACTAAACAATTTTCAAGACAAAAAAAATGACAAA
>ML830980.1:70122-91549 GCA_009831015.1 Picea engelmannii | reverse complement strand
GTTATGACAGGAACGTTTGTAATTTGAATTATAAATACTTCAACTCTCGAAGTATTGGGGGTTGTTGATTCGCACACCCTATTGCTATCAAACTGTACTATTTTTGAAGAGATCGACCATTAATAAAGAAGAGGCACTTTACAAGATTCTTGCGTATGTCCACTGGTGATGTTGATTTTCTAAGTTAAATGTTTTTATTTCTCTGTATTCGTTTTGTTTTCTAAATCTAATCTTTATGAATAGCGTTATGTTGCAGGATTTATCTTTGATACCCTGTTTCCGATTCTAAATATTTAAATGTTTATCTTCTAATATCTCCAATTAAGAAATTCTTAACTGCTTGTTAGTTGAAGTTATTTTCCTCATCTTTTCTTCCATCCATCATTTTAAATTACTAAAGATCCAATGAGGGTATTATCTCTCCCTATGAAGGTTTTCTTTGGCATTTCCAGTTGTATCTAATATCTGATTGAATACAGACCCCATAGCCCAATGTATGTGTAGACCGTCTCAACCAATTTCCAAAAAACTCTTTTACAACAAAACCAACAGTTTCTTTACCTAGCCTAATATCTGAAATTAAAAACAAAGCTAAATCATATAGAGATATCCCTCTCTGAAGCTGGAAGGGCTAGATCCCAGCTTTAAAAGCGGTTGGTTAAGGTTACCTTTGTAGAATTCCTCTTTTTCAACCTCTAGGAAATTTACCAAGTTCTAACATAATTGGCGACTCCACTGGGGACGAACTAAAACTGACAATTTTACGTTTTCTTTCCCCTAAATAGAACGTTTGATGCTGAGAAGAAAGTAATGTGTAGAGGTTGATTAACTCTGTAGATATTATTTTCAGACTCGTTAAATATATATATATATATATATATATATATATATATAACTAAAAGATCTGGCTCCCAAGAAGGTTCACACTCGATCTCATCCAGACCGAGAACCCTCTACAGCGATAGATAATCCAAAGCAGTTGTTGAGGCGAAAGCCACTAGCTACTAGTTTAGTGCGTTATACTCCCCTTCATAAGTCTCCTTCCTTTTCCAAAGAACCAGATATCTTTCAAAACCTTGATCTAGATCTTCTTCCACCACGAAACCTTGTTAGAACATGGTCTGAAACCTTTGTGTCTAGGCTCGTCTTTGACCCAACTGTGTTGCATCCTCGAACCCCCGAAGTCTTGTCCCCTACGACTAAACTTCAAATCACTATCTCAGCACTGCCCAGTCCTTCATCGTCCTCGTCTTCCGTCGCTACCTCTCCAATCACCCAGGTCATCGTCCCACCTCCTCCGCCCGTCATGGCAACTCGGTATGCCCCTTTGATGCTGGCTGCACCGCTACATGCCATGCCCCAAGACTACCAGACTAGAATTCTGCAGTTCGATGCAACTGGAACATTAAACGCTCAACAACATGTGGATAAGATGAACGACTACTTTGATTTGCAAGAAGTTGACGAAGTTGACGTTCAAATGAGACTGTTCGCCCAAAGTCTGACAGGAGATGTCAAGAAATGGTTCAAAGATTTACCTGCTGCCTTAGTTCCTGACCTTGTTGTGTTCCAAAGAAGCTTTCTTGACAGATGGGAGGTAAAGAAAAACCCCCTTCAAATACTGTCAGAGTACGAGAACATAAAAAGAAATCAAGGTGAGACGGTCCAAGATTATTGCACCCATTTTAACAACTTGTATAATGTAATCCCAATTGAAATCAAACCTCCCTCGGGTTTGGCATTGATTAAATTCCCTGATGGATTTGATGCTGACATGTCTTACCAATTAAGAGAAAGAAATGCCGCCACCCTTGAAGACATGCAAAAAAGTGCTATTAGTGTGGAGGCTAATCTGTTGGCGAAAAGGGCTCGTCAAAGGACAGAAAGGAGAGTCACGATCAAAGAAGAACCTTCCACGTCGACCACAGATTCCAAGCTGGATTATTTGACCCGAATGGTGGAATTTATGATGGAAAGAATGAATTTATCTGACAGAAACCCTCTAAGGGACAACGCACCTGCTCCCCAGATTCGGAACCCCAATTTCAGGAGAAACACTCCTCAGATTAGACAGAGAGATCCTAGAGATCAAAGAGAGCAGAGAGGCCCAGATTAGCCAATCAGACCTCCTCTATAGGAAAACTATGCTGATGAAGGGGGAGAGGTGGTTGAAGAATTGGAAGACACTCACATTAACCTCATGGGAATTCATGATAATGAGGCCATTTTCCTCACCCAAGAAGAGCAGGAACTCTTTCTACTAAATCAAACTAAGGTAAGTGAGGAAGTCGAAGATGTGGAAAAAAAGGCCTTTGAAAACGCTATTTTGGAGGTGCACCGTCAATACAACCTAGGAAGTAAGAAGACAGAAGGAAATTCCTCGAAAAAGACGGCTGAAACACAGAAGTTGGCTGAGACTGAGAAAACTCATGAGAAGACTACTGCTGAGAAGGCTTCTGAGAAAAGTAAATCCGACACCCCCGTGAAGAAAAACATCACCCTTCTGAAAAGACCAACACATCCCGAAGTGTCACCTATTAATCCACCCAATACTTCTGAGAGAAAGACTATGGTGGACCAACCAGAATCAATGAGTCAGGCCCGAGTTCCTGCACCTTTTAGCCTGGAGGGAGAATTGGCCAAAATTAAAATTCCTATCCCACTTACAGAGTTGATGAGAAGAGGTGGTTATCGTTCACAGGTACTCAAAGTGTTAGCCATTGAACCTGACATAGGCACCAAGGCCTTGACTATTGGATCAGTGACTCATTCAGACACTGTGAACCTTACTGATGGTCATCCCAAACTCCTTTTTGGACCTGAAGTAAATGGTCGAGATGATACCGGTGATGTAGCCCCCTTTTACATCAGTTTGAACATACACGACTTGATATTACATAATGCCATGTTGGATTCAGGTGCCTCACATAATCTGATGCCTAAAGCAGTAATGGAAAAACTGGGATTGGAGGTCACTAGGCCTTACAAAGATCTACACTCATTTGACTCCAGCAAAGTCAAATGTATTGGTTTGATTAAAGATTTGTGCATCACCCTGGTTCAGATCCCTTCGAAAAGAATGGTAATGGACGTGGTGGTTGCAGACATTCTGCCAAAGTATGGTATGTTTCTATCCCGGTCCTAGGGAGCTAAGTTGAAAGGAACCCTGCAGCTGGATATGTCTGACGCCACTATCCCAGTGTTTGGATAGCAGAGGAGGTTATACAAAGAAACACTGATGAAGTATATGGTCAGCAGTCAAGAGAAACCTCACAACTACCCCCTTTACTCTGCTCATTCTGATTTAGATTCATTCATCTTGTACAATGATGGTGATACTGAAGAGCCAGATATCCAGCTGGCGGAAGATGTAGCTAGTCAAGATGAAGGTCCAGAAAACGATGAGGCAACAAAGACAGAAAATGTGATAACCGAAGAGTTCCCTGCTGATTTCTGGAGTATGGATTTTGATGGAGCTATGAGTAAAGAAGGAGCAGGAGCTGGAGTCTAGTTGCATAATCATCAAAAAAGGTATTCAGAAAATCATTCATATAAGTTGAATTTCCACTGCACTAACAACGTTGTCGAGTATGAAGCTTTAATGCTCGGTCTGAAGCTGTTGAAAAAAGTTGGTGCTAAGCAAATAATGGTAAGGGGTGACTCTGAATTAATAATCAAACAAATCAAAAGTGAGTATGTTGCTAAAAATCCGCGCCTCGGAGCCTATAGCAATGCTATTCTTGATGCTTTGAAGCGTTTTAATGAGGTCGACTTGCAGGTAATGCAAAGAGGGCAGAATATTCTGGCCGACGGATTAGCTACGTCAGCTGCTTCCTGCAAGATTCATTTCCGCCAAATCGCCCATACACTGTTGAAGTGAAATGCAGACCGACAGTGCCCGATAATATCAGGTACTGGCAAGTGTTTGGAAATGATGATTAGATAGAGGATTTTCTGCAATGCAAGAATGATTTTGAATGTACAAACATAGATTTAGAAAATGAAAACGAGAATGTAAATAATTCTGAGTTTGAAATAGATAGTGTGAATACTGTAAATACGGTAGATAAATAAGATACAATAGATTCAGGAGAGTTAGGAGATGACGAAATGGATGCCGAGGTTTTACAATTGAAAAGCAATGTTTTACCTAGAGGGCTTGCCCCTTTAGAAGATCTGTTCGATAATGACGATGTAGCTAAGAAACCAAAAATAGAAGCCCATAGGCAAGAGGTAGAAGGCTGCGATATAGGGACGGAAGAGAAGCCCAGGATGGTCAAACTGTCCAAATCCTTACCCCCAGAACAAAAGCTTAAGTACATTGAGCTATTCAAAGAATATTCAGACGTTTTTGCCTGGGGCTATGAAGATTTGAAAGCCTATGATACTAGCATCATACAACATAGGATTCCCATAAAGGAAGACCAGAAACCGTTTAGGCAGAAACTTAGGAGGATAAATCCCAAGTTGCTTCCTCTGATAGAAAAAGAGATTAAGAAAATGTACGATGCCAAGATCATAGTTCCACTACGTTTCTCTAAATGGGTTTCTAATTTGGTTCCTACACATAAGAAAACCGGGGAAATCAGACTCTGCATAGATTTTCAAAATCTAAACAAAGAATCCCTGAAGGATAATTACCCCTTGCCTAAAATGGATCACCTCCTGCAAAGAGTGGTCGGGTCCAGTTGAATTTCTCTGCTAGATGGTTTCTCGGGTTACAACCAGGTCCTAGTTCACCCAGACGACCAAGAAAAGACTGCTTTCACCACACCATGGGGGACTTTCATGTATGTGAAGATGCCTTTTGGTCTGATGAATGCATGAGCCACCTTCCAGAGGGAAATGGATATCGCCTTCGTAGAAGAGTCAGGTAAGTTTATTGTCGTTTATCTAGATGATGTGACTGTGTTTTCCCAATCTGATGATGAACACCTGCGACACCTTAGACGAGTTTTCGAAAAATGTAGAAGGTTCAGGATTTCATTAAATCCCAAGAAGTGTCTTTTTGGGTTAGAAGAGGGTAAACTGTTGGTACATATCATCTCTAAAGAGGGAATCAAAATTGACCCCAGCAGAATAGAGGCCATACTAAAGTTAGAACACCCAAGAAATCTAAAAGAGCTACAGTCTTTTATAGGGAAAATTAACTTTCTTCGAAGATTCATTCCTAATCTAGCCGAGCTCCTTCGAAACATTACAAACATGCTAAAAAAGGACGCAAAAATAAAATGGGACTTCGAGTCCAGACAATCCTTCGAACAGGTCAAACGAGCACTCACAGAAGCCCCAATTTTGATTAGTCCTGATTTCACTAAAGATTTCTATCTTTTTTCTTTCGCATCTGAACATACTATAGCAGCAGTACTACTCCAGAAGAACAGTGAAGGGTATGAACAACCCATAGCTTTCTTCAGCAAAGCTTTAAGAGATGCTGCCCTGAACTACAATATTATGGAGAAGCAGGCTTTTGCTTTGGTAAAATCTATAAAGGACTTTAAGGTCTATATTCTCCATTCCCACATCATAGCTTATGTTCCAAACACGGTAGTAAAAGATATCTTGACACAAGACAACCCTGATGGGATAAGGGGAAAATGGATTGCAGTTATTCTAGAATATGACATAGAAATCAAGCCCACAAAACTGATCAAAGGCCAGGGCCTTGCCAAATTGATGGTTGAATCTAACTTTCAGGCTCTTGACATTAATTTTCTAGATGTGGCAGATGGACAGGGTGAGATGGCAACTCCAAAAATTAGAGAGGTTTTTCTAAACTCTCCATGGTATGTAGACCTTATTTTTGTTCTACAAAATTTACAAGCTCCCCCTGGTTTAACTAAAACTAAAGCTATATTTTTAAAGTTGAAGGCTCTGAAATTCTGTATTCTAGAAGGAAATTTGTATTGGAAAGACCCTGCAGGTATTCTTTTAAATTGTTTACTGAAGGATGAAGCTGATAAAGTGTTGCAGGAGTTTCACGCAGGAGAATGTGGTGGCCATTTGAACTAGAAGGTTACAGCCAACAAAATACTCAGAGATGGATTTTACTGGCCAACCCTGTTTGCAGATGTGCATCAGAAAGTAGCAGCATGTCACTAGTGTCAACTGTTTGAGGGTAAAAGGAAACTCCTTCCTCTACCTCTTAAACCAATTTTAGTTGAGGCCCCTTTCCAGCAATGGGGACTCAATTTCATTGGTGAAATACACCCTCTGTCTCCAGGCCAACATAGGTGGATTTTTACTGCCACTGATTATTTTACCAAATGGATCAAGGTTGTACCAAGCAGGCAAGCCACTGACTCTGTTATTATCAAATTTCTTGAAAATAATGTCTTATCCCGTTTTGGTTGTCCTAGAAATATCATTACTGACAATGCAGCTGCCTTTCGGTCGAAGAAACTCATTGATTTCTGCAGTCGTTACCACATTGGCTTGGGGCATTCCACAACCTACTACCCTAAAGGGAATGGGTTGGCAGAATCCTCAAACAAGACTTTGGTAAATATCATCAAGAAAACATTGCAGGAGAACAAAAAGTCATGGCATGATAAGTTGGTATTTTCTTTATGGGCAGATATACTGACCACCAAAAGGTCAATTGGTATGTCACCATACCAGCTGGTCTATGGTACTGAGGCTATTTTCCCAACTTATTTGGGAGTCCCTGTCATGAAGTTACTTCAGGAGATACAAACTGAGCCAAATGACTCCCAGAGACGAATCAATCAGATGATTCAATTGCAACAGACTAGAGAGGATGTTTTCAACAAAACACAGGTCATCCAAGAGAACATCAAGAAGATCTTTGACAAATGAACCAAGGAGGATGATTTTGAACTGGGAGACCTGGTGTTGAGATGGGATGCCAGGAACGAGGACAAGGGAAAGCATGGGAAATTTGACAATCTGTGGACAGGGCCTTACATGATCCAAGATTTCAGAGGAAACAATGTCTTTTTTCTAAACAATGTCGATGGGTCAGATCTGCCAGGAGCACCTGTGAATGGCAGAATGCTGAAACATTATGTCCCACCTCAGTAAGAGATTTGAGGAACTCACTCTCCATTGTACATACCAGTTTTAATTTTCAGTCTTTACTTGCATTTTCTGAGTGAAGAACATTGGTTAGTTTGTTGAAGCCCGAAGAGAAGGCCCTAAGCTGCTGATCACTGTTTTTCGAAGTTTTCCTGAGAATGAGACCAACGAAGGCTACTAGACAGATATGTTCGGAATGAAAGGAAACTAGATTCTTGGCACTTAACAGGGCAAGTACCATCCCCAGGTGGAGCCGCTGTCATCACCCCATAAATTATGGGAATCAACTTATGACTTGGATATTATGGACATTGTCTGTATCTAGTGTTTTTATTGGCAATTGATTTTTCATTTTACAAAAAGAAAAAGAAAAATAAAAAAAAAAGGAAAAGAAAAAGAAAAGAGGGCATAAAAGAATTGAAACAAAATCCCCATGCAATAATAGTAACTTGGTCATACCTTTCAAGCATGACCAAGTTCTTTTAAATTTTCAATGTTGATAGGTTAGTGAATAAATCTGACCAGACTGTCTAATCCTGGTCAGATAGCCCTTAGGTTAGATTAGAGAATAAATCTGACCAGACTGCCTAATCCTGGTCAGATAGCCCCTAGGTTAGATTAGTGAATAAATCTGACCAGACTGTCTAATCCTGGTCAGATATCCCTAAGGTAGAGTAATTTCTTAACCCAACAGTTTAATCTGGGTTATTTGTCCTAGGAAGATAGGTTAGCATGTAGGTTAGTTGTTTCATTTGCTTCACCCTCCATGAAAATAGATTAATAAAGATGTTACACCTTGTCCCCAATGCCTAAGGATAGTTTGTTCGAAACCCCATGGTGATGAAATTTGAAGAAAAACCCATAAAATGCTTTATCCTAAGTTTTCCCCAAGATCTTATGTCTCCGCTCATGATTTATGTTACATTCACTTTCCAATGGTCCAGATCACGGCGCTTCGATCAACGGCTCACAGAGTATTCCGGACCCCCCCTAGTGTTTTTCTTTTAATAAAGGGGGGGGGGGCGTTCGGAATCAGTGATAATAATTACACAGATCTAGATGATCCAGAAGAGAGTGGGTGAATCCACGACCCACATTGGATTTCGGACCCCCCCGCCCGTTCTGCCTTTAATGGAGGGGGGGGGTCTGGAATTGGTAATAACATGGGTGCCCATCTAGACGGCCTAGAACAGAGTGCTCAAATCTATGGTTCACATTGAATTCCGGACCCCCCCCCTCCATTCTGCCTTTAATGGAGTGGGGAGGGGGGTCCGGAATCGGTATTAAGGAGAGCGCTATGATTTGCGGCCAGGAAACCAGCGCGCAGATCAATGGCTCATAATGGATTTCGGACCCCCCCTGGTGTTCTGATTTTAACCAAGGGGGGGGGATCCGGAATGAATATTCCTTTTGGCGGGCCCCTTGTTACATGTGGCATTGTCCTATTGGTCCAGAAGTCCCATCCCCCACATACTGCCTGACATCCTGTCGCCCCTGGACGTCATCCTCCACTGAGTCCACTTGTTCCACTTGCTCCCGGGTTCGTGTCACTTCCCATAACTTCTGTCAGTCCATGTTGTCAGTACCTAACCCCCTTCACTCATGAACAACCTCCTTTGGTGACTTTTACCCCCAATCACCAACCTCCACATCAGTCATCCATATACTTTGGTCACCATCACCTGCCATATCACCCCAAGTGGCCCTTTGTCCATTAATAACTGGATAATATGCCCATTGTCATGCTGACCATTTTCCTGCGTCCAACCGACCCCATTTTTGAATAAAACTATTGTTTTCCCTATTCATTCATTATTCATCCATCACACCAGAAACCTCGTATTCCTCCATTGCTTCTGCATCACCTTCACCTATAGTCCAATTGACCCCACTAACGTATTGTTTATTGTAGGTACAGTTGTTGAAATGGTGTTAAAGACAAGACAAGCAGAAGAAGAAGAGAATCCTTTTCTTCCTCCTCCAGTTGACCTGGATAAAATTCCCTTGGTTGATAAAGATCGATTGATAGCAGATACTATCTGCAGTTTTGAATTTTCCGATCTGCAGTCATGTCTTCGGGAGGTGTTCCTGGACCAGAGCGACGAAATTGGACTCTGGGAGTCCAATTTGCCCCTGTATCTCTTTCCCCAGATTCATCATTTCCCAGAATTCGCCCTCAAATGCCAAGCCCATTACATCCCCGACCAGAAAGCCATCGTTTCTTCATCTTGAGACGTCCTCTTCTTCATCACCCCAGAAGATATCGACCAGATGATGCAAATTACCCGTGCTAAATCTGCGTCCCCATTCAACTAGAAATCCTCACTGAGCTATATAAGAAAATGACCTTCCCTCAGAGAACTCAGATATTCGAGCTTTTTCTCCCCACTTCCGCTCCACTCCCTTCCACCAATCCCCCTTACCCTTCTTCCATGTTCTCCACCAAAGGAAATCAAATCATTTCTTCTTTGTGTGCCCTGCTTGGTTACTATTCTGATCAATGGGTAGATGATCCCATCCTGGGTTTTCTGTCCATTTTCTCAAACGATGAACAACCTACCACGCAGTTTGACTACAGCACCTTCTTGGCCAATAATATCCATGAACAATTTGTGAATTTCTCCACAGAGGGCATGTTCAGATATTCATCCATTCTGGCTTACATGTTCGTCTACTTTCAAGCCGACAGGTTCAGTTTCTCCATGTAGAAGATGGACGCCGACTGGAGGCCCCAGCCAGTCACAGCATGGACTTCTCTTCTGAAACATAACTCTATTGAATACGAATTCAAAGCGTTCATTGACCAGTTTTACCACCCTGTGGTAAGTATGTTGAGTGGCAGGCCTGAGCCACGAATAAATGATGAAGTCCAGAGAATTCTGCATCTCTCGGACAACGCAAAGACATGAGACTGGTACTTATATTAGAACCACACCGAAATCAGAGTTTACGGGTGCGAATTGGCACCTTACAAGATGCTGAGATATGTATCGATAATAATTTTTGCATTAGAATATATTAGGCAGATAATGAATTCAGATGACATTCACTTTGTTTCCCTGAATAAGAAGAAGCAATTGCGAATCAAAGGGAAGATTGGTTCTTTCATATGCAATAGTCGAGGCACAGGGGAAGAAGCAGATAGAATGTTAAAGGAGATGAAATTCTTTACAAGATTCACCTGGCACTATGATCCCTGTGGGATCATTTCGGAAATGAGAGTGAACAATAAGAGTGTCCCGTATGCTCATGAGCCCAAGCCAGAGATCGAGAAATTTGCAAATCAGACAGTATGGGTCCCTGATACTTTGATGGACGTAGAACAACAAGTTGACGTGGAACATCAGGTGCCTTCGATGAGTGTGCCACCCACTACTACACCTCAGTTCCCCAAGGAGAAGAGGCCCTGACAGGAGTCATCTCCCCCTGTAACAGAGGTGTCATCAGAGGAGTTTAAGATGCACAGCAAAAGGCCAAAGACAGTTTCAACGCCTGGCACGACAATAGGACAAGAAGTCCCATCTACCACAGAGACCACCACAGGGGTCAAGCCAGTCACTCTACCTTTTGGTTCGAGCCAGTATAAAGAAATCACGACAGCAATACCAAAGAAGTCTACAGATTCTCCCTTAGATACTCAGTCGAGCAGGACTGGGCCCAAGTTGGGCATTTTTGAAAAGTATGATCTGATCAAAAAGAAAAACCAGACCCTCACTAGCAGCACTTATGCCCAGTTCTGGAAGCAGTCATCTATAGATCAGCATAGGCTTCTGTCAGCCTTTGATACTGAAAAGGGTAGGATGCATATGGCCTACCTCCAAGCACAGGTACCAGATCCCAAGGTTATTTCAAATTACAGGAGGGCCACTTTCGAGTTCCAAGAGAAAGATGTGCATCCAGAAAATCAGATGGATCTACATAAACAAACAGGGGAGATGGTTTTCCACACAGTGGCCCATGCTACAACTTCTGCAACAAAGTTTCAAGTATCTTTGAACAATGCTCAGACCCAACTTAAATTGGAAAAAATATCATCTTTCGCGAAGGACAACAGGATCAAGACGTTGGAGGAGCTGGTCCTCAAGATCGGGTACGACCCTGTGAACGTCAAGGCTGCCGAAGAGATGATTAAAAAGAAAAATGCTGACATCGCATCCTTAAGAAAACAGCTAAAGCTCCCGCCGACAGAGGACTCACAGGCCAAGGAGATAGCAGAAAAGGAAGGTGAAAAGGATGAGATGTTAAAATTACTCATGGAGCAGAATGCTCAGCTAAAAAAGATGGAGGCTGAGATGGAGAGACTGCTAAAGGAGAAAGAGCAGGCAAAGCCAATGGAAGGCATTCCATTGAGTGCTATCCCAATTGCAGGTTTGAGCACAGCAACAGTGACAACCATTCCATCTGCAACAACAGTGCCACTACTAGAAGGAACAACAGACCTTGCCAAGTCCATGGAGAGGATGAACCCGCAAGAGTTGGAAATCAACAGGCTTAAGAAAGAAGTGGAAAACCTCCAAGAGCTCAAGACTTCTTTCCAAACAAGCCTATCCAAAGAAAAGCAGGTGAATGAGCAAATCAGGAAGGAGTTACAACAACTCCAAAAGCAAACAATGTTATGGAAGACTTTGGCTGAGGTCAAAGAGATTGTGTGGACAGATATTTCCAGGTCCATAAATGAAATCTGTCCAATGGTTCAAATCATGTTTGAACAAAATGAGTTGCTTGAGAGGAGCAAACAGGCTATGGAGAAAATCAAAATTGAGCTGGGAGACATGCCAACACAAGCAAATGAAATCATCACGTTCCTGAATTCCAAGACCAGAGAGGAACTTGAAGAACTAAAGATCGAGGACAGGACGGCAACTATACTCGAGCTAAAAAGGGTTCTAACCAAAAGAGGTCTCATGCTTCAGCTTGAGGAGAAGATTCAAGTAATGGATCAAGGAGTACATAAGTTTTTCAATAAGATAGACATTCTCCAAAAGAAGGGCCTACCTGGCCTGAAGGTCATTAATGACAAATTAATGACACTCCCTGATTACAAGAAAAGGCTAATTGAAGTGTCTAAGGATAGTTCCAAGTTTGCAGGGATACAGGGAAGCATCACAGGCAAAGCATTCATGGATGCCCTGAAGTTGGATATTAGTATCCAAGATGAGATTAAACACATATTCGTCATCAAGCCTACATTTGCTAAATATACAGACATGGATGAAGTGTATCGGAGATTGCTTAAAGTCACAGTGCCAGGTCATCTCAGATGGGAAGAACTGTGTGATCTACTAGATTAGCAGATGAGCTGTAACAATCCAGTCACCTGTCTAGTCAGAAGAGGTTGCGAAGGCACCTCGCCAACGGCCTACCCCAGAAGTTACGCAAATAGTTATATCGAGTCATCAACCAGTTTTGATTAGTTAAGTTAGTTAGACTAAAAATAGAATGAGCACGTCCTGATCAGTTATGACAGGAACGTTTGTAATTTGAATTATAAATACTTCAACTCTCGAAGTATTGGGGGTTGTTGATTCGCACACCCTATTGCTATCAAACTGTACTATTTTTGAAGAGATCGACCATTAATAAAGAAGAGGCACTTTACAGGATTCTTGTGTATGTTCACTGGTGATGTTGATTTTCTAAGTTAAATGTTTTTATTTCTCTGTATTCATTTTGTTTTCTGAATCTAATCTTTTTGAATAGCGTTATGTTGCAGGATTTATCTTTGATACCCTGTTTCCGATTCTAAAGATTTAAATGCTTATCTTCTAATATCTTCAATTAAGAAATTCTTAACTGCTTGTTAGTTGAAGTTATTTTCCTCATCTTTTCTTCCATCCATCATTTTAAATTACTAAAGATCCAGTGAGGGTATTATCTCTCCCTGTGAAGGTTTTCTTTGGCATTTCTAGTTGTATCTAATATCTGATTGAATACAAACCCCATAGCCCAATGGATGTGTAGACCGTCTCAACCAATTTCCAAAAAACTCTTTTACAACAAAACCAACAGTTTATTTACCTAGCCTAATATCTGAAATTAAAAACAAAGCTAAATCATATAGAGAGATCCCTCTCTGAAGCTGGAAGGGCTAGATCCCATCTTTAAAAGCGGTTGGTTAAGGTTACCTTTGTAGAATTCCTCTTTTTCAACCTCTAGGAAATTTACCAAGTGCTAACAGTGGGCATGGTAGATTCTGACGATAGAGAACTATCCCTACGTCGGGATCAACTTTTCCAGGGACCCAAACATGCCTATACCTCCTAGAGAGGAGTGAGGAGAGATGGGTACGTTTGTTTTTAATGTTCTTTAATTTTTAGTTTCTTTTTATATATATCATTTTTATGTGAATCAAAGTATCTGACAACTATGTATCTGTTTATGTGCAGATGTGGGACCAGTGCATCCAACAAACTTCTCGAGGACCATGCGACATCCTCAACCAGAGGTAGTACCATCTGCAGCTGTCAGACCACCAACAACAACATCAGTAGCAGGGGGGCCTCCAGCCAGAGAGGCTGAGAGAGTTTTGAGATGGGAGGAGCAGAACCTCACCGTGCTCACTCGCAGAGACCCTATGGCAGAGATCAAGGATCTCCCACCATTGATGTAGCCTCACATATTTGGGGTGCCACAGACCTGGGTACAACTTTTTTGGCATTTGGAAAACGTCGTGGTTCACTATGGCAAGGCCAACATGCCCCGTTCTTAGCTTAATATGGACCACTTACGCGCCGAGGGAACTTTTTGTATATTTTTTAGGGCATAAACCCAGTAACGTGTACTAGACATATTATTTTTTGAGGCATTCGCGCCCACCTATGTACTCTAAGACTTTTGATATATATATATATATATATATATATATATATGCGTATTTACATATTTTTATGTCTTATGGATCACATTTTTACAATGTATGTACATGTGTATGTGTGTGCTTCTTTTTATGTGTGTGAAATATGCCAATCTAATACTTGATTAGCTAGAGTATATGTGATTTGATTTAATCTCCTAGGAACGTGGATATACGTAACGTAATCAAAGCATCATTCTAAGAGATGTGCCCTGAGGAATCGTCGGTGTAGAGTAGGATCATAAACACGATAAACCCCATTCAATTGGGACACAACTAGTTGTGCATCTAAGTAGACCTAGAGATGAGAGATACCATGTGACAAAGCATCACGAAGCAAGTCTATTACTACATTGTACTCGGCGACATTGTTTGTGGCGTCACCTAGACATATACCTCCAGAAGATAGCAATTGGCCTTGAGGCGTGAAGATCACCCAAGTTGCAAAAGAAAGCCTCTGAGTGTGTCGGCTAGCACCATCCGTGAACCCAATGAACAACTCTGATTCACTTGACATCTACCACAGTGAAAAAGATGACAAAAAAAAAACACATCCATAAAACAAAAAGACAAAAACTAATTGTATAAAAAATATACATATGTACAAGAAGTCACCCAAGGCGACCCACCTATGAGTAATAATTATTGAGGTAGAGCCCATTTCTAGGCTTCGCTAAATCATTCCCCTCAAATTCAACCAGATGATAAGCACCCGTCTTTAATAACTCCTTCACAATGAAAGGTCTGAACCACATGGGTTTGAACTTGTCTTCCCCCAGGGGATCCTTATCTTGGTCATAGACCAGGACAAGGTCACCTTCATAGAAAATCGTAGGGCGAATGGATCGACTGTACTGACACTTAAATCATTTCTTGTGAGCCTCATTAGCAAGGTTGCATCACGATGCTGCTCATCGAGCTACTCGAGTTATAATAAGTGTTCCTCAAGTGGTGAAGTTTCTGGCAATAACTGCACTTCCAACTTTAGAGATGGGATCTAAAAATCTATAGGCAAGAATTCTTCCAGCCCATAAATGAGTTGAAAAGGTGAGAAACTAGTTGCAGTCTTTACAGACGTTCGGTAGGCCCATAACATTGAGTACAACATCAAATGCCAATTTGACTTGGCAGAATTGATCGTTCGTTGCATAATAGTCTTGAGGGAAGTATTCATAGCTTCCACCTAACCATTCGCTTGCGGGTAATAAGGTGATGAATGTTCTTGCCTCAACCCAAGATTTGACGTTAAGTCCTACATCATTTTATTCTAAAAGTGACTGCCATGGTCAGTGACAATCTCCTTCGGGATGCCGAACCTTGCTATTATCTGGTTAAACAAAAAGAGAGTTGTTGTCTCTCCATCATTATTAAATGTCGACATAGCTTCGACCCACTTTTTGAAGTATTCTACTGCTACGATGATATAACGGTGCCCCTTGGTTGAAGGGGGGTGGCATGTAGTATAATCAATACCCCACTTGGTGAAAGGGTCGATAGTAATGATGGGGAAAATGGGAGAGGGGTGTTCCCTCATCTTCCGAGAGAAGATCTGACATGGATGACACTTCTTGACCGATTCAATGCAATCATTGATTAACGTCAGCCAATAGTAACCTACTCATATAATCTTCTGGGTTGTTACCAGCCCATAAAAATGACCACCACATGCTCTAGTGTGGCATTTGTTAAGAACGAGTTCCACTTCTTCATGAGTGAGACACTGATGAAGGATGCAATCTACACCTTGCTGATACAAAGTGTCATCAAGTATGAGATAGTTATTTTCCTGATGGAGTATACGTTGACTCTCATTACAAGAAGCAGAGGTGGGGGACTTCAAAGTCTGGAGATAGAATATTATATCTACATACCAGGGGTCTAAAGATGAAATTAGAAAAAGATCTCCTTTAATCGATGATTCTTCGGGTGTAACATTATCTGTTTTGACCGGAAGTTCCGAGATGAGTTTCGCAAAGACCAATGAATTTTTAGATTTCATGGACACAAAATCCAAGTCAAATTCTCAGAGGATAACTATCCATCTATTGATATTTCCGCCTATTACACGTCGTGTCAACAGATATTGAAATAGATTCACAATGGCAATGACGATAGTCTTGCGAAGTAGAATATAATGATGGAACCACTGGACAACATGAACTGCTGCCAATGCAAGCTTCTCAACATGGGAGTAGTTGAGTTCTGGTCCAACTAGGCCTCATCTTAGGTAATAAATCACATGCTCTTCAAGTATATCATCCTCTTGAACCAAGACCATACCGATGGTCGACTCTGCAATGACCAAGTACAATAAGAAATCTTTGTTATAGTTGGGAGGCCGGAGCAAAGGGGAATACGTGAGGGCACGTTTCAATGCTTCGAAAGAACGATGAGGAGCTTCGTCCCAATGGAAAGGGACTCCCTTCTTCAGTAAATGCATAAAACCTTTAGTGATTTCGGCATAGTTTGTGATAAAATGGCGAAGAAAGTTCACTTTACCCTGTAAACTCTGAATCTAAGGGACTGTGCACGAGGGAGGCAACTGAAATTTTTCCTCAACATTAAGAGGATCGACCATTATCCTTGTTGTCAAAAATATGAAACCTAGCAGACGACCTGACGTCACACAGAAACTGCACTTGTTTGGATTCAAGCGAATCCAATAGTAGTGACATCGCTCAAATATTAGTCGGAGGTGCGCGGGATGATCATCTCTCTTACGAGATCATGATGATAAATCATCGAGATAAGCCTTGACTATGTGTCTTAGGTCGTGGAAAGAAAAAGACATGGCCCACTGAAAAGTGGCTCCAACATTCTTTAGGACAAAAGGCATCTTCCGATAAGAAAATTTACCCCATGGACAGATAAAAGTTATTTTATGTTGGTCTTCGGGTTTAATTTGTATCTGATTGTATCCCAAAAAACCATCCATAAAAGAAAAGACCTCGCAACCTACGCACTCATCAACAATTTGGTCAATGAATGGGGTGGGGAAATTATCCTTGGGACAAGCCTTATTCAAATCATGGAAGTCCATACATATGCAAATCATTCCCTGTTTTTTGTTGACTAGAATGGGATTTGACACCCATTGAGTCAACTAAATGGGGTAGATGAAATCGGCTTTGAGAAGTTTCTCTAATTCAGCCTTAATAGTTGTTTCTTTCTCAGGATTAACTGGACGAATATTCTACCGGACCGTCTTGACACCAGGATATGTCTTTATCTCATGTTCGACGATTCTTGGATCTATGCCTAGAATTTCCTTGTAAGACCAGGAAAAAACGTCGCAGAATTCTTTAAATAAATCTGTGTATATTTGAATCTCCTCGGGGGAGCAATCCGCTCCAACAAAGACATTCTCCACGATGCTAGGGGTTATAGAGATGTCAATAGGTATCATTTCATCGATGGTTTCCATATTACCCTCGGCATAAATGACATGTGTATCTAGAGGATTAATATGACAAGACCTATCTCTAGTCATAGTCAACATGAATTCTCCTGCCTCTATTCTTCTTAACTCTAGGAGAAAATACGATTTGTGATGGACATCATCCCAAGGTCTATCCGGACTAGTCAATGCCTCGATAATATCCTCATCAGAGGGAAAGACCAAGTCTAAAGAATCGATAGTGGCGAGGGAATCTTGAGCCCAAATAGGCTTGAGAACCAGATCTAACTCTTGTGTGGGAGTCGGATCGGGGTTGACGAAAGCTTGTTGGACAAGACTGTATGAAAATTATTTCATGGAGAAAGGCATGTACATGCCATGATTCCCTATCCCTTCCATCATGGCCGATGGGGAAGGAAGAGTCCACGTATCATTAAAGTAAGTCATACGGAACGACGACACTTGAAAAATTTCATCCTTAGGTTGGTTGGGGAAAACTGATATGTACTTGACATTGTTGGAAGGAGCCAGATAATCGAAAGTACCCATCAAAGGTGGGCACAAACCAACCCCTACATTGACGACACCGGGCTATGGATTATCAATCATTGGGACCATGGATGCCCTCGATGAAGGGTCAGGATGGGAGAAGGAAAATTTATCAATGGACACGATACGACCCTCGTGTGGAAATAATAAGACATGGAAAAATGTGGCGACCACTGCATGCATAACATAGGTCCAACTCCTTCCTAACAAGAGTTTCTAGTCGAGAGGCGCATCGACCACTTCAACTTCGATGCACACTGTCTTTCCTCCTAGTTGCACGGTGAAAGAAGGAATGATTCCATGTGGTCTGAATGAATGACCATCGAAAGAAGTAAGTAGAGTAGGTGACGGAGAAAAAACGGGTTGGCCAATGGCCTTATAACAAGCTAATGAAATCACACATGTCAAGGCGCCCTTGTCAACCACCATGTGAAAAATGTTCTAGGTAAATGTTTTTGTGGTGTAAGCCACTACTATCTAAAACACCACGTGGTATGGGAGATGAGGTTTCAAGTCAGTCGTATCAAGCATGATCGTTCCTGGATTACAAGTCTCAGTAGATCCTAAGGCATCTAACAGAGATTTTCTCTGTGAAGGGAAGCTTTGGAGGACCTCCAAAGTAGACATCACGCAAGGGGTTTGTGACAAATCCTCCACCACAAAGTAGTTCTGGGCAGCCCACGTGTTTGTATTGTGAGAATATTTTTTGAATGCCCCTTTCGGGATGCGTGACATTGTTTCTCCCATTGTCTTCTCAATCTGGAGAGGAACTGATGGGTTTTCATCTTCTTTACCCTTTTCAGCAGTGTTTGGCATTATGTAATCGCGTGTCCTAGTTTCTATGTAAGCATAACATTTCAACATATAAACATTTGAGGTCGTGGGATTACTAGATGAAAAAGGGGGTCCCTGACCTCCCCCATTTGTGCTCGAAGAGGCTTGAGTCAAATTTTTCCCATGAGGAAATGGGTTCGTTAACACAGTAGGTTGTTGCTACACTAATAACTTTTGGGCCTCCATAAGACAAGGGAATAGGTGAGTCAGATGGTCCTCCATGCAAAGGTTACATAGATACTGACTTTATTTTCTCTGTGTTTCCAACGCCAGCATTGTTGGTTGGTTTCTTATCCCCCTTACCCTTCTTGTTTCTTTGTTTTTTCTTTCTGTCAGAATGTTGGTTAGCCTTCGGGTTCGTCGACTGCACACTATGTACATCTGACGTTTGATTAGGGGGAGAAGCCGAACTAGAGGTTTGGTTGGCCGTTGTCTGTTGTATCAACAATTACTGCAATTGATTTGACAACTGATCAGTGGGATTTTCTTGTGCTGAACCAACTATAGCATCGATATGTGGTCCAGAATTTTGTCTAGCCTTGTCAAGAATGGACTGTGGCACATCTGGAAAAACTTCATAAAGTAAACCAGACTAAGAGTATATTAGTTTTAGTTGTTGATCTCTTATTATCACCTCTTCCTCAGAAAACACTCCCGACACTGCAACGCCCTTGGATAGATGGGGTACCAAATACTTAAGGAACCAATCCAAAAGGAAAACTGGTGGGACTGGTACTTCTATCAAACTCTTCCAACGTCGCCATTCTCAGATGTGATCCGAGATATGATCAACCTTTGTTTGCTCAAAGTTGGCTAGCAATTTGGTGCCAACATTGTATCTCACAGGTAGTTGGAAATGGTTTAGAAAAACCATTGCCAAGTGGCCAAAAGTAGAGTATCTTGAGTGGTCGATATCGATGTACCATTTTGTGACACTCCTAATAAGAGTGCGTTGAAACAAATGCAATTGTACAGAGTCGTCTTGCAACGAGTTCGACGAGCACCATAGGTGAAAAGTGGTCACATGATCACCCAGATCTTAGTTAGGCTTACCTTCGAACTTCAGAATGTCTGAGGGAAACTTCATTAGCATAGGAGGCCAACACGGACCGTGACAGATTGGGTCGTTTAACAATCTTGACAACTTTGGCAAATGCAACGTTGCCAGAAACTGTAGCTTAGGCTGTTGACTATGTATAGGGAAAAGGAGCCTGGAGTTTGATTGGCACCAGATTGTCAGGAAAAGTTAGGTTGTTGACCAGGGTTCTAGTAAATACCATGGCCTTGTTCAGCAAACGGATACTGCATTTGTTGGGAATTCATCGGCCGACTCCTGTAATTGGATGTTGAGGGATGGGCAGGGATTTATCCCTACGTTGTGTTCCAAATATTTTGGAAAGGGTTTCCCCCTGTCGATCCGATGGTCATAGGTACTGAGCCTTGATCGGGGTTCCATTGGCCATAGAAGGGGTTTCCCTCGGTCGGCATCCCTGATGAGGGAATTGATTCCTTCCATGGATTCCAGAGTCCTTGTGAGGAAAGGTTTCCTGTGTGTTCCCCTTGTGTAGGAATAATACCCTGCACAAAATTTTGTGGTCCAAAACCAGGGTTTCCTCTAGCCGAGATGGCAACTGATGAGAAAGAATTATTTCCAAACATGTCGAACAAAGAGAACGGTATTGAACCCACCGACGTGGTGTAGGAAGGTCCTTGACTACCTGCTCCGAACAAGATGTAGTTCATTTTCAACCCGACAGGTTGCTGAGAAGCACCGCCGAGTGAGGGGTACGACGGAGATATATGACCCCCTCTGTAAGGGAAAGTGTTATAGGGGGCTAAGGTGCCCCCCATGGACCCTTACAGATAATCATTTGATCTCCCTGCCCCTAGACCCATGGTCTGTAGGGTGGAGTAGGAAAGGATGTTGGTTGTGGAGCCTGATTATCTTCCTGATTCAGAGGTCCTTTCTTTCAACCGTGTTTATACCCCATGAAGTATTTACATCCCATAAGTATGTACACTCTTCCATGCGGGGGAGTGCAGAGTGGGGGTACCCCCTCTGCAGGGTCTGAGGGGGCTATCCCCCCAGCTGGGGGGTCTGGGTACAAGCAGGCCCCCAGCGGGGGTTCAGGGGCAGCGTCCCCCGATGGGAGTTCAGGGGCGAAGCCCCCGAAGAAAAAATTGCCTTGTAAAAGTATATTGTAATTTCATTGTAAATCTGGACCATTCATTATAAGGTTGCAGATCTAACGGTAGAGATTATGTTAGGGTTTTTTTCCCTAGAAGGCAACCCTCTTTTATGAGAGAAATGTATCGCAACTATGGTTGATTGTGAATATTGTATTCTGAGAGAGGAGACTATGAAATAAAGAAGAGGAAGTTACTATAGGTTTTGTTGTAGGTTGTATCCCTTCACTTGTTGGATAATAATAAAGGAAGGACCTGACAATTTCTCTGGTGGACGTAGCCCACACTGGGTGAACCACGCAAATATGTATCTCTCTTGTATTGTGTGTCTTCTATGTTTTGTTTCTACATTTGTTTTATTTTATTGCTTTTTGGTCATGTTTTTATAACAAATGGTATTAGAGTGTAAGGTAACTCGCAGGAAAAGAGGGTTCCTGGTTCGAGTGGGAGCAATGTCGGAAGATGGAAAGTTTAGGGTCGAGAAATTTAATGGCCAAAACTACCAGTTATGGAAGATGGAGATGGAAGACTATTTATATCAGAAGGATCTATTCCTACCATTGAGTGGA
>ML830979.1:40340-61326 GCA_009831015.1 Picea engelmannii | reverse complement strand
GGACTTTTCCTACTTTTACATTTTCACTTCCAAGATTTACAGTTCCTTTTCCAAGTATTTTAGTAGATGAGTCATCTCCAAATGTAACATTTCCACCCTTTTTCTTCAAGCTGAAAAATTTGCTTTGATCTCCGGTCATATGATATGAGCACCCACTGTCTATGAACCATTCATCTTCTTCTTTTCATTCTTTAGCGACCAATGTTATTTGACAATTTTCATTTTGTGGAATTTGTTTCCTTTTCCATGTTGTAGTTGGTATACAGACATTTGGCATATGATTATCTTCATCTCTCTGCAATCTCGTGCTTTATGACCAAGATTATTGCACTTGTAACATACAATATTTTGATCCATTAATGGGTCAAATGGATTATAATTTATGTTGATAGGTCTATGAACATTTCCATATCTACTATTTTCACCATTCATGTAGCTTGTATAGTTATTCCTTTCATTGATTCTACAATTGATTGCCTTGTGTCCAAAATTTCCACAAGTATAACAATGTCCAAGAAAGAAATTTTGATACCTGGGAGTAAGTGATCTTCTTTGTGGTGTGGTCCAGCTGGGTTCACGATCTATTCTTCTGTAGTTTCCTTCATAATGATTTCTTTCATACCTGATGGGAGAGGATCTTCTTGATGTCTCATTCCTTCGGAATTCTAGTCTTCTATCTTGTTGTTCAACTTGTTCTGGAGTGTTGGTTTCATCATTTTCATCTTCCTTCTTTTGTTTTGTGGTCTTCAAACTATCATTGTATCCTAGTCATGTATTTTCATTTGGAGATATTTGATTGCTAAGGATCTCATCTAATTTTTTGCTGCTTTTTTCGAACTTCTTCAACTTTTCTGTTGTCAATAGTAGCTCCCCTTTTGTGTGATCCAATTCTGCCTTCAATTTCTCATAATCTTCTAATTGTTCCTTCAAGCTATTAATGGTCTTTTCAAGCTTGTAATTCTCTTCTTCACAACTACTCAATTTACCTTTTAGTATTGTGTTTGTGTTTCTAAGCTTGCTATTTTCAGTTTCAACATGCTTCAACTTTTCAAGATTCTCATAATATTGTTCACTCTCTGGATTGTCTTTGTATCCCCAAAAGGAATCAAGGTTGGTTTATTCGTCTGAATCTTCTTCAAAAATGATTTCTTCTTCTTTAGAATCCTTGTGATCATCATCCTGGGTTTCTTGGGTTATGAAGATGACTTCTCCTCCATCATTATCTTCTTCATCACTCTCATCTAAGGAGATGTCATCATCCTTGGAGTAGAAGATCTTTTTATTGTTGAGACTTCTCTTTTTATAGTAGCAGTTTTCAATAATATGTCCTATTCTACCACAGTTAAAGCATTTGAGAGGAGACTTACCTTTGTATCTTCCACTTCCATTTTGAAACCTTCTTAGAAAAATTTCTATTTCTTCATCAAGGTCGTTATCCTTGTCTTTTGTCTTCTTTATGGATTTAAAGGCTGCTTCATTGTTTGGCTGGTTATTTTCTGTACCTGTTCTCATTTCATATGCTATAAGAGACCCATGTAATTAATCCATTGTCATTTTGGTCAAGTCCCTATTTTCTTCAATGGAAGAGACCTTAGCATCATACTTCAAGAGAAGTGATCTCAACAATTTTTGTACAACTAACGATTCATCGAGCTCTTCACCTAATCCTCTGATAGCATTATCAACTTCATCAACTCTAAGAAGATAGGTTGCAATATCTTCCTTTTCATTCATCTTCAAATTTTTAAATTTTGCTCCATGTCGTTGAAGCTTGAACTGCTTAACTTTTGGATCACCTTCGTAGATACTCTTGAGTTTGTCCCATACCTCTTTAGCAGTGCTGCAACCCATCACTTTGCTAGCAATGGCTGGTGCCAATGCTGCTAGAATAACATGTCTGGATTTTGAATTACAACTCATAAGCTTCTTCTCATTCATATTGGTTGGAGCATTATTTGGGATTACATATCCATTTACAACTGAGTACCAAATGTCTACTCCCAAAGCCGTTAGGTAAGTTTTCACTCTATCACTCCAGTATGCATAATTTCTTCCATCAAATTTTTGAATCCCATTTGAAATGTGCTCATGGTCATCCATCTCTGCTCAGGATTTTCCTTCCAGTGGTTAAACTGTTCTGAAGGCAACCTGCTCTGATACCAATTGTTGATAGTTAGAACACATCACCAAAATACTTCATCCTCCCTTGAAATTCGACCTTCTTTAATTCTAAAATTTGACTTGTATATCAAATGAATGTATAATGATATTTATTTATACCATTTATGTCACTTTATTTTAACATTAGGTTCGACCTGACACTTTCTTATTTTGTAATTTTGTTCTTTAATTATCTTTAGGGCCTACATGTACTTCCTTCTTCAATTCACTCTGTCATCTTCAAAAATTCATTTCTCCTCAACCATGAGGATCCACGTGACGTGGCACATACCACCAGAAACAACATGATGTATACTATCCATCCATGGGTGTTGTATCTGCATGTGCATTGTCCTTCACGTCCAAATACCTTCATCAATCTTGTGATCCAAAACCCATAACTAGGATTGACATCAATGACAACAACCAATCTTCCAACACCTCTCATATGTTGCGCACATGATTTCCTCAATATTCTCCATAGCCCGGAGATCCTCTACCTCTTCCTCATCACTCTCCAAGCCTTCTCTCGTGGCTACAACTCTCTTTTTGGTGTTCACCTTGTATTGGTAGGGTACTCCGCTACATGTCTTTACAACTGTCACCATGATTCGCTTGATCTGGTCGTCATCCATCATGATTGGGTCCAAGTGTTCCTCCTTCTTTTCCTTATCCTTTCCTCCTTCCATTTCTCCCCTTTCTGTCAGTGCTTCCCCCCTTCCCCCATGCACGCAGGGAAGTTTAGCTATCTGACACCATCGTCATTACCCCTTTGTTGTATAACAATATCTTAATAGAAGTATACAACGATCTAATGTACCTTCCTCGAGGTCCACGTAGAAATTCTTGTTCCATTGCATTGTACAACTTCACTGTATCTACTGCAAACTCTATTATAAATCCTGCCACAATACCGTTGAGCCAAAAATCGACTGCATGGGTGAATTTATTGTTCACCTACTATAACTTCTCAATTTGTACTTGGGTCCACTCTAACTGTCGGTCTGGTTCATTGCGTGGTTATCCTTCAACCTTAGTATCTACTCCTGCAATAAGTGTGGAAAATCATAGAAAAAGACTTCATGCAAATCAGTAAACATGTATTTCTCAATATATTTTGGGGTTCTAGTCTAGGGTTTATGTTATCTTTATGTGAAAAAACCATCTCTTTTGTCCTTAGCCAACTTTCGATCTCTGCTTTTGTGGGATTCCACGGTCTCAACATCCCCTTCTAGTGGTTCATTGCTTTCTTCTTTTCTTAATATTCTCTTGATCCGCCTCCCGCAAATCTTACATATCTTTTACCAAGTCTTACACCTATCTCATCTACTCAATCCTCTATTGTTCCTACCAATGACAACAAAACCATTTGTTGGGTATTACTTATATATCCTGTCTGAGTTTGTATTGAGTGACCCAGGGTTCATGTTTATTCGTGGTTCCAACAAAGCCTATAAAACTATCGGCCCTCCTGGTAAACCAGAAGGCAATGTAACACATAGGGTACACTGCGCCGTCTCACCCGAGATAGTCTTAATGGGTGGCTACAATACTCATGTGTTTGCAGCCTAGGATTGAGTGGGATATCTGAGAATTGTATGATGAGAGATCTATTGTAACTTATTAACGCAAAACCCCATTATTTACGATTATGCAAGAAATATAACAACTCATTCATTTAACATAACAATATCTATTGAAGACAACAAGGAAACACATGCATGTAATCCCATAACACAGGTTTTACCATGGTTCACCCCCTCCTGGGATACTTCCACAAAGATCTGGCTCTTAGATATTTTATTATAGTAGTTCTTGACTACAACGCCGCACGCTTTACAACTCTTCTCAGTTGGGTTAAGATCTATTGTGAGGCAGACTAGACCGCACTAGGCTCCTCAGCCTATGGTTTAACCCTCAAGATCTACCCTCCTCAGTCCTCTCTAGCTCAACAACTTACAAAATTAGGTCATACAATAAAATATTACATAGCATCCGCTTCTTCGTATTCATCTCTCTATATCTCTATCTACTTCCCTATGATACCTAGGTATCTATATTTATACATTTCTGGCTCTTCAGCCATTAAAATACATTGCAAAAACCCTAACCCTAATGTCGTTAGGTCTTCCATGCATGCGCGCATGCTGCTCTTCTTTCCTGTTGTCGCTTTCCTCGTGCATGCATTCTTTCCCAAAATAGCCTTTCTTTCCGCTTTGGCCCACTTCCAACACAAATCAAGTTGCAAAATGGCATGCAACAAGTGGGTAATGTATTTCCATCATGGCAAGGTTTTGTTTCTGCACTTAAAAACCAATTTTATCCTTTGGGTTATAAAGAGAAGGCTTTAATTGAATGGTAAGGTCTTAAACTAAGAAAGGGACAAACAGTACAATAATACACAAATGAATTTTGTAAGATGGCATTAATGTTAGACATTCCATTACATACCCAAGAAACACTTATGAAGTATATAGGAGGTTTACCTGCACACATTTGTAACACTGTATTTATGTTTGGACCTACTAATCTTGATGAGGTTTCTGTTCAAGCAACATACATTGAGGCAAGGAAAACATGATTTGGTGTATCAGGGGAATCATCTTCAAGAAAAGAGAACAAAAGGAAGGGGAATGGAAAGAAAGAAAATTCAGTGACAAGAAGGGAATAGAAGCTCTCTTGCAAGCATTGCAAGAAAGATGGGCATGATGATGACCATTGCTGGAAATTGCATCCTGAGAAGAGACAGAAATGGTACAAAGAGAGGAAAGGGAGGCAAACAATTGTAGCAACAACATGACCAACATACTTGGGATCAGATTCGGGTGATGAGTCTAAAATCACAACAATTGGTTTGACAGGTAAAATTGGTGATGGATATGATTCTAGAAGTAAATTGTTTCACATAATGGTAATAATGAAGCATACCAAGGTTGACACATTGATAGATAGTGGATCTCAATCTAACTTGATTTCAGAGCAAGTGGTTAAACCATTGGGATTAAACACTAAGAATCATCATAAACCTTACTCACTCAAATGGATAAGCAACAATCATAAATTACACCTAACAAAGAAATGCACTTTAAAATTTGCAATTTCATCAAAGTTTGTGGATGAGGTAACGTGTGATGTGGTGCCACTCAATGAATGTGGAATGGTATTAGGCAGGCCTTATTTGTATGATCGTAAATAAATATTCTACAGGGAACATAATCAATATCACTTAATCAAAGAAGGCAATGAATATGTTGTACATGCTCATCACTTAAAAGCAAATCAATCTCTACAAACAATGGAACAATAAAGAAGGCAGCTTATGCAAGCAACACACCTATAATTGTGCCAAATTAAGCAATTGATCTTAAGCATGAACATGAGATGATTGTAGAATGAAAGTTCAATCATACTTTTCTTCAAGATAAGCTAATGTCATGCAAGTACTACAAACATATTAACTCCTTTGCAGTCATATTTATGATGTTATCATTGCTAATGTTTTCAACATGGATGGTAGTGGCTTCAATAAGATGTGAAAGAGTACAAGTGGCTAATAATATGATGCCAGTTGTCATGGTTGTTTTGTAATTGAACTTGATGAGATAGGTGCATAGGATAGAGTTTAAAGAAAGAGAACAGGTGGGGTGCCCTATCCCGCACTTGATGACTGGTTAGTACCCTTTTGGAGGACCAAAAGGTCTTAGTGGGGAGGCGTGATCCAAAATGGATCTAGGAAGGCCTAAAAATAAACGTTCTCAAAATTGGACATAACTAGCGCCATTTCTTCCATCTTGTCGCGTTGATTCCGTCCATATAATTTTTTCCTCAAATAGACACTGTATGCGAAAGTTATCGCGTTCTGACCAAATTCCCAAACATGCAAAAAGTCAACTAGTCAAAGTCAACGCTGACGTCAAGAGTACGACAGGTGACGTTAGCATGACATAATGATGATGTGGCATCACCAGGAGGTGACACGTGTCACTCAAATTTGACATTTTCGGGTTGAGTTGGCACCTGTACGGATTTGACACATGGCACTGTACGGATGAAACGTGGTAGTCCGTACATGACGTGGCCCAATGGCAGGATGAAACGTGGCAGTACAAACGATAGCTGGGTAAGGCTAGGAAGTATAGAGTCTAGGCATCCATAAAGGGTAAGGATATGGAAAGGAGCAAACAACTGGAAGAGGAACTATGGCTAATTTCTAAGTTGTCTGTGTCTAACTTAAACTTGTTCCTGAATGGTTATGTCCCATTCAATGGCTGCCTACGAATGCTCGAGCTCGACCCGGGTGGTTGTAGTTCTTAGGATGGTATTAGAGAGGTTTAAAGCAATGCTAGTTTAGTCTGAGAGGCAAGGTTCTACGTGAGGTTGCCTTGCAACAGGGGTTGTCATTTAAGGGACAAAATTTTAAGAGGTTGTTGTTTTTAAGTTACTGATTCAATTTTTTTTAGATTATATGAGAAAAAATACTGTGAATCCAATTAAATGCTTAAAAAATAAATCGAAGGTCGTTTTCCATAACCGAGTTAAAATTTGAAACTAAGTATGAAACGAAAGAAAACATGAAGCTGTCAGACAATGTGAGGCATCATTTTAAGAGGAATCTCACGCTGTAACAGAAGAAGGAAAAGAAAAGAAACACCTTAATGAAGCATAAAATATAGAGATCTAAGAATTTGATAGGTCTTGTACCTGTTGATAGCTGATACAGAGGAAAAACTGTAAATAATTAGATAACTAAAACCTGATCACCACAATAGAAGTAGTACTAAATTTCAGTTAAAGCATTCATCAAATATGTATATAAAAATGACATGAAGTATGAAATAACAGGGGAAAACACATAACTCAATCTTCACGGAATATTGAGTCTTCAATTCACTTTGTATTAATCCTGGCAAGGAAAATTTTCTCTATTACAATTGGGCAAAAGAGAAAAAACCCCTTCTTTTTCCTCAAAGTCATATTTATACAAGCTTAAAAAACATTTCAAAATCCATTTGTTCTGGAAGTCTTGATTTTAAATGAGGAAACAAAGTGTTTCATCCCCTCGCTCTTTGTCTTCGTCCATGCAGGCAGAGTGCCTTTCTTTCTTTGTACCCCAAAATAGAATGGAATAACGCCTGTCATCATTTAATGCTAGAAGCCTGCCCTTTCGCCTGCTCAACGCAATTGACACACCTTTCCATCAACTGGGCTATCAACTTGGAGGGATCTACTTGGTTGTATGCCTCAAACGTGTAACAATTCTTTGCTAGTTGTGGAAATCATCTTCCTACTTGTCGGTCTTCCGCGGTGATGGACCATAATTGTAAACTTGGTTTTACCAACCATCTGTCCACTTGGGGAAATCCAACCTGACTCAGTTGGGATATTTCAGCTTGTTCCCTTTCAATATTCTCCTTGATAACTAGCAGGTGTTTGGCTATGTTAATTTTTCCCAGTGTCCCGACACTATCTTCCTTATCAAGGTTCAACAAATCTTTATTTATCCAGCTGAATATCTCTTCACAAGAGTTCTTCATCTTTTTATCTTCTCTCTGATATGTTATTCTCTCATGCCTTTAGTAAGATATTTCCCCTGGTTTGCTTTGGGATGGATAACCTGGCACTACCGACCATTCCTTCTTTTGTTGTTGCTACAACAGTTTTCTGGAAAGCAATTTGAGCCGCCCCAACTTCTCTTTCTCTCAAAGAGATGTCCTTTAGTGCTTGATCCATCATCTGAAAGTGAATTTGGATGATTTCCACTTTGGCAAGCAATTCCTACTGAGTTTTTTTCACCTTCTGTTGGATCTCGGTGGCTTGGGATTGGAAAATGTTTATATCTATGATCCAACTCTCGGAAGAATCCAATTTTGATTGCAAGTGTTGTATTAATTCCTCTTGTTGACTTACCTGTGCCTGGATTATCTGGGTCATCTGATGCATTTTCTCGAACCTGGCTCTAAGTTGTTTGATTTCCCGTTGTTCGGCTGCTCCGACCTCCTCAAAACCTTTGTTCGCCTGATCCATGACATTCACTTCTGCCGCAACTACCCTTGCCTCCAACTTACTGATCAAGAGGTTCTTCTGTTTCAACCGTGCCTTTAGAGTTCCAAATGAGTACTGATTGGCAGTAGCATAAGCTCCTAATGTTCCTGCTATTTCCTTAGCGAATTCTTCCTCTTTCACGCCCTTTCCATCTGTCATGACTTTAAACCTTTTGGCCACTATGCCCTCTCTTTAATATAATTCTTGTTTCACCATGACCTTCCTTTTCTTATCAAAGAAAAATTCATTAGGAGGCAACTCTTCCACAAAAATGGGGGTCATTTCTTCATTGAAAATCCATCCCACATCAGGGTTCCCCTTTGTGAACTATAAGGGTGTGATAACAGTAATCAGATTGCCGATTTCCTTGGATGATTGTTTAGGGGTAGCATTTGTGGCCAGCTCACTTGATGTGATCAATGGGATGTGGCCTACGTTTTGTGAGGGTATCTTTTCTTGAATTATTACCTTCTCACCTGACGCAACTGCCTCTGGGTTTTTCTCTCTCTGATCAGGGATTTCAACCCCCTGTTCCGAGGTCTCCCCTTCCTCTGTCCCTTCCTGATTTTTCTCCTTGCCTGGAATTGGGTTCTTTGATCCTTCGGCTCCTACCTGTTGCGAGTCTATAAGCCTTGGGGTTTCACCTTGTAATATTGGGGGGAGGAAACTCTTCCGATGTTCCTCAAATTTGAGGAAATCGACCATATATCCAGGTGGAAAGGCTTGAATCTAGCTCAAGACTTCAGAGTAGGACCTCGCACCTCAGAAGACTTCATCATAAAGAGACTCCTCATGTTTGTATCTCTTAAGGCCGCAATTTTCCAAGTTATTACTCACAACCCTAATAGGGTCATGCCTTTTGAACTCAATGCTCACCAACTTCATTTTTTCCAAGGCCATGGCCTCGACTTTGGCATGGCCAAAATCTAATAAAGAGTATGAACCAATATGAATCGGAAAGGGTGGCCATACCTTCTTCGATAGTCCCTTGATCTCTTTTCTTATCCCTTTGAGCATAGCTTGCCTAGAGATCTCGTGGCATACTACCTTATCCAGAAAGAATAACGACAAGGCATGTGGGGGAACAAAGGTGCCGAAAACCCTGATGTACGAACATTCCTCTTCTATATACCAATCTGCTACATTACTCAGGTTGGATGTGATGTTATCCAAAATCCAAGGAGGCAGATGACCGAAGATAAGGACATGCATCGGTACCATTACCCAGTTAAAGATCTCATAGATGAAATCTTGGGCTTTATCCTCCCAAAGTTTTGAGTGGTAGACATGGATAGGATCAGCATTAGATGGAGTCCATCTCTGGCTCACCAATGGGAAGGGTGTCATGAAACAAATAACGTCCATGATGTAGGCAAACATAAAGAATGAAGATGCTCTCCCGCTGTCTTTCTGTGCTCGATATTTAGTAATTCGGCTGGTGAGACTGTTCAACATCAGTTTGGCCCAGTCGAAAGAAAAACCTTCAACAACTGTATGAATGAGCAGTACCCATGGGAGGAAAAAATGAGTTGTGTCCTCCTTCCTGTACAGTCTATAGGCCATCATCGCCACATACTTGAATTGTGGCTCTAAAGAGGATATTGAATAAAATCCATGAGTGTCGGCCCTGAATTTCGTGGGGTGCAAAACCCACTCTTTGATAAGATCAAATAAATTTATTTCGTACTATTCACATTCCTTCCTTTTGAAACCCTCTAGGAATTCAACATTCTAGGTATAGTTTGGTGTGGGCGACAATTTATACATTTCCTATAAGTGCTCTGGTCTGAAAGACCCAACTGCTTCCCTCTGTTCGTTGAAAATCATTCTAGTCAGGATGTCTACATGGTCCAGTGCCCACCTAACCATATCATAATAGGGGAGAAGCCACGACCTTGCTTCTATTTTGTGCATCTCTGCTTAAGCAACGATTTTGTATTTGGTGGACATGTCATCGTCCTCGCTATCGCAGGAATCATCCGGGCAATATATCACCTCGGGCTGCATAACATTTGAAATGTGCGTCCATGTCTTGATAGTATTGATACTTCAAGGTGAAGTATCAGAAACAATATCTGAACCTTGGCCTAAGCTCTTGGGGACTGCCTTGGGTGCTTTTCATGGAGCCATGATGTATAAACTTGCAATTGGATTCTCTGTCATAAAAATTGAAAACATAGACATAAGTTATCCCGGTGAAACAACTCTGCGCACAATAGAAAGGAAAACTGAGATAATGAAAGAAAACCCTCTGCTTAGACAACTTAAGTTCGTTCTAGTCCTTGCCGACAGAGTGATTAAAACATTTAATGGAAAGATTTAAACAAATAAATGGGATATTACAGTCAATCACCTCACTGAAATTTAAATAAATGCCATAAATATTTGACGACTCGTAACTTGGGAAAAGAGAAGAAACTTTTAAAACTTCATCTGTAGATCGTATGGTTAAAAGTTACTCAAGGCCTTCATTAGTCCAACTTAGCTCCTTTAATTTCATGCTTTTATTCCTTAATCCCCTTTTCGGCACTCGCCGTATCGGATGATTTTGCTTGTAGCCTTTGAGAACCAAAAGCCCGAAATCGCGATGGTGCGATTTGATTTATAAACTGTGATTTGACTTAAGCTTTTAATTAACCATGCTTAATTAATGAATATCGCAACTTTGGGGATTGGAGCTACAAAGGTGTTGTTCTTTGAGGTAAGAATCGTCGATTTGTGAAATTGCGATAAAGTCTAACTACAGTTAAAATGATTACTCATGATATTAACCTGAGTAACTTGAAAGGCCTTCGCAACTTCGCATCTCGGAGGTTCAGAAACTGTTCGATGAGTAACTCCTGAAACGTGAGAGCGCGAGGTAATAACATCTGATAATCCATGCTTAGAGGTTCGATAATGGCGATTAGAACTAAAGCCTTATCGCCATTTCACGCGTGATTAGAAGTAAGTATAACCTCTTACTTATTTAGAAACTAGGGTGGCTCCAACCTTTGAACCTAGAGTATATAAAAAAATAAATGTGTTCCAACAGTAACGATGTTGATGTGGTAGGGTGACTGTGTAGTATGGATGTGACGTGCCATGACACATGGATGTATGACAGGTGACTAGGTTGTACGGAAGCTGATGTGGCAACTGACTACGCTATATGATGATGGCTTGACTTGTTGACTGTACATTAACTGTGCTGGTGACTGGACAGTACAGACCAATCCCGAGGTGAAACATGGCCCAATCACAGGGTGCCACATGGCACCCAAGATTTTTCCTATGTTTACTAAACAAATTGTTATAACCTTTCAGAGATTCGAACCCGTGACCTCCGTGGGCGCTAGAGTCTTCGTGAAAGTGGGCGGACCGTTCGGGCTAATGTGGATCTTGTTTAAAAAGCCATCGAACTTGTTTAAAAGTTGACATGTGGCGAGGTTTGGAGTAAGACTCGGTCAACGAGGGCCAGCCCCGACTTACCAGGGGCTACGCATTCAGGGGCTTAACCGTTGTAGGTGTGGAGGCTAAGGACTTGGCCACATGGCCATACCCATACAACCAACGCATCAAGACCAGGGGCTAAGACCAGGGTGCGCCCAACCTATGGCCACATGTACCATTCGCATGTGACTAGGAGCCCGAGAATCGGGGGCTGCACCCAATATTTTCCCAAATTTGGGGTTCTTTTGACCATATTATATGATTTTTTTGGATTTTCAGCCTGTTTTTGGAGGATTTTGGCCATTCTTGGGATAGCTAGAGCCTGATTTGAGGCCATATCTTGGGAGGAAGTTGGGAGAATGATGCCCACTCCAAATATATATAAACCAAGGGTTCTTGAAAGATTTGAACAAGTTCAATAGAAGAGAAATGTTGTAGAATTGTGAAGCCAAAGTCATTTTTATGCAGGGAAGCCATTGAGGAGAGGAACTTTGTGGGCCAATTCTGAGAGCGTCACTCAACCGTTTTCAGTGTCGTTAGTTGTGTTGAGTTATTGAGGTCAAGAAGAAAAAATCCAGACCATCTTTTAATCCAATTGACACTTTTCTGATGTTCTTTTGAAGCATTGAAGAGAAATAAGAAAGCCTCACCTAGTGAAAAAAAGGCCCAGAGACGTAGGCAATCTTACCAAACTCTGTTAACAACTTTTCTATTATGGTTTGCTGATTCTTTATGCTTACTTTCAGATATGCATTTCTTATTATGGATTCCATGTTATATCATTAATTTCTTCCTCTTTCTTCAATTCCTAAATGGTTAATGAACTCATGCTTTAAAACTTAACCATAGTCTTAAAAGATCTTTCTGGATCACTTAGATTGGCAGTTGCGCTCCTACCCGACACTTTTGATATCGAACAACGCCTCGTACATCTAGAGAGTCTAGATGAAAAACATCAAGACACTTCTATGGTTATCGAAGCGAATAAAAGACGTTTCAAGGTCCAATATGATAAGTCTATCTGTCCTCGACAATATGCCGAGGGTGACTTGGTCCTTCTATGTGATCAAGCCAAAGAACCACTAGGGGCAGGCAAGTTCAAACCCATGTTGCACAGTCCCTATATCGTGCGATGTGTCTTAGAAAAAGGAGCCTATGAATTAGAATATTATGAAGGGAACATGTTGGTTGAGCCCAGGAATTGGCTCTATTTGAAAAGATATTATGCTTGAGCCCCAAGCTTGGGCATAACTCTTTGTATATGATCCGAAATCGGATTCAGAAGCCTGAAAGGGCTTGAAAAAGGCTCAAAAGTGAAAGTGCTCGGAATCCGATGAAACCAACACCATTGCGTCCGTCTCGTCTTCCTGATTCCGGTGGTATATTTACTTTGTCAAACAGAGTCTGTGTGAAGAAGATATCGCATTCTGTCCGCCAAGACAAACATGCAAAATTTTTGGATGCTGACTGTACCTGTCCGTACAGGACATGTGTCAGCACGTACAGGACACGTGGCAGGTCCGTACATGACACGTGCCAGCACCAGGAAACGACACGTGGCAGGTCCGTACAGGACACGTGGCAGCCTCAGGCAGTGACACGTGTCAGGAATATTTGGCGTTTTTGGTGTATGGATGGACAAATCCCGAGGTGACATGTGTCACCACTGAAAGGGTGACATGTGGCATGGGTGACGTCAACATCTGACGTGGTAGGCTAACAGAGCGTACGGCAGGGCTGACGTAGTAGTTGATGTGGCAGGCACGTGGGCCAATCAACGAATGACACGTGGCGTGTTCTGGTTGGTTGAAAAGGTGCCACGTGGCCCAGTCAAGGGCTGCCACATGGCACCCCATGATTGGTTGTCGGTTTGGTTTTATAAAATTCGGTTATGGAATGGCCGGGGATCGAACCCGCGACCTCCCGGTGGTCGAAAGGACTGGCAAGGCTGGGCTAGCCACCCGCCCCACTGGTGGTTCTTATTGTTTAATCGACAGATATTGTATTTAAATTAGGATTATGTGCTATTCAGCGGAGGGTCGGGCCGGGGCTTAGCCCCGACCCCAGTTTCATTGTGTTTGCATATGACCGATATATATGCGCAGGGTGCTAATTTATGGAGCATTTTCAATTTTGAACCAACGGTTACCACCGTTATACCAAATGCGCGCGGGTAATTTATATGTTAGCCCATGGTTTAATATGGCACGGTTATTTAAAACGGTTGTTGTAATGGGTTAAGCCCACGGTCATGCACATTTACCATACGACCAGTGCCAATGTGAAAGGGGTGGACCGCGCGTAGCCCAAGGGCTAGCGCCTGGCCACATGAAGCTTCATATGACCTTAATTTAGGTGCGCGCGCTCAGTGAAGGGGGCTAGGCCCGAAATTGAAGCTATATTATAGTTGAAAGTGGGTTTTTATAACCACTTTTGTTAATTTAAATGTAATTAACCCTTTATTAATGATTTTTGGGGGTTATTAGACATTTTTGGGGCCTAAATTCGTGGAGGAAGTTGGAGATGGATAACCAACTTCCCAACTATTTAACCAAGGCCATTTTGAGGCCATGGGGACAACTTTTGGACAGCATTTGGAGAGCAATTCAGAGTAGAGATGCTGAGGAGAAGCCAAGTCAAAGCCAATTTGAGGCAGGGAAGCTGTTGAGGAGGAGATGTTGTCAGACCATTTCTGAGAGCTCCAGACGTCCGTTTTGCGTGCCGTTTTTTGTGCATGGTTCTAGAGATCTGGGCGAACATGACCAGATCAGTCTTGAAGCCATTCAGCATTGTAATGATGTACTATTGAGATTTTGAACAGAAATAAAGAAGCCTCCCCCACAGAGAAAAGGCCCGGAGACGTAGGCAAAGTTGTACCGAACTCCGTTATCAACCTGTGTATTATGGTTTGCTGTCTTTCATTGCATTTTAGATCTGCATATATTTATATGGCTATATAATTCCTTTTCTTTTCTTGTTCTTTCGCTAAGCTTCTCAATGGTTAATTAATGCATGCAAATAAAAACTCAACCATAAGTCATTCGAAAAATCCTGACGGATCAAGTGATATCAGAGCTAGTTGACGTTTGGATTTGAGTTTTGCATGTTAACCAGGGAAGAGCACATCTCAAGGAGGAAAATGGCATCTACAGGAGGACTTTCTCAAGACGAGCAGGAGTTCAGAGATTCGGTGTTTTCCATGGCCGAGATGGTGAAGGTGTTGTATGAAGACTACTTGGAACGAAATAGCACGGTTCAAGTGAAAGCTTCAAAGAGAAACAAAGGAAAAGAAGCATTGAAGGAAGTGCCTTCTACATCTGTTTCAAAAAACACATCTGAGGTATGCAGCGAAGGTTTCTCATCAAATTTTCCTCATTCTCATCAAGTTGGTTTTGGTGAATTCGAAAAACACACAAAAGGTGTAGGTTTGAGAATACTAACCAAGATGGGTTATGAAAAAGGAAAGGGCCTTGGATGTAGAGTTCAAGGCATTGTGAATCCTATTGAGGTTGAGGAAAGGCCTCGATACTTAGGATTGGGATATGGCGAAGGGGACCTTGGAGAGTCTTCCAAGATAGGTTCCAAATCTTCGGAAGCAAGTAATGCTTCAAATGGCCAACTTAAGACATTGCAGGAATACTTCACAAAAGGAAATGGCGCATCACTTCAGGATTGTGGTAGTGAATGCAAGTCGTCTCCAAAGAAAGGTGAAGATCAACATGGAAGGTATAATGGTCATGTTTTTATTAATTCTCCTTTTGATTATAACAAGCATAATCAAGTAAACCGAAACTTGTGGAAACTTTATCCATGTACTTATTTTCATTCACCTAAGCATTGTGTTTCCAAGTGTTGGAAGAGACAAACTTTGTACAGGAAACCTATGTCGACCAGGAAGGAAACACGATGTAAAGGATCAAGTCCACAATGGAAGAAAGAGAAGGGGAAGCAAGTCTGGATGCCAAAAACTCGTTGTACGTTTTGCAGCAAGAGTGGACATCAAAAGGCTAGTTGTTGGAAGCTTAATCCAGAGCTTCGTCCAAGGAAGGACCAAAGGATTTTGCACGTACCCACGAAGGAGGATGGATTACCAGCGAAGCAAGAAGAACACCGTGAAGGAAAGAAAGCAGTCACTTGGTTCTGCCAGAAGTGGATGTCTCAACTTCATTGTATTTTGCTTCCATTAATGTAATCAGATCCAGAGCAAGATGGGTGGCCTATCCCGAGCTTGTTGAGTGGTCAGTAACCTTTTGGGGACCAAAAGGTCTTATTGTTGGGAGGTGTGATCCGAAATCAGATTCAGAAGCCTGACAGGGCTTGAAAAAGGCTCAAAAATTAAAGTGCTCGGAATCCGACGAAACCAACACCATTGCGTCCGTCTCGTCTTCCCGATTCCGGTGGTATATTTACTTTGTCAAACGGAGTTCGTATGAAGAAGATATCGCTTTCTGTCCGCCAAGCCAAACATGCAAAATTTTTGGATGCTGACTGTACCTGTCCGTACAGTCCGTACAGTCCATACAGGACACGTGTCATCCCGTACAGGACACGTGTCAGGACCAGGAGACAACACGTGGCAGGTCCATACAGGACACGTGGCAGCCTCAGGAAGTGACATGTGTCAGGCAGATTTGGCGTTTTTGGTGTACGGATGGACCAATCCCGAGGTGACACGTGTCACCACTGAAAGGGTGACACATGGAACGGGTGACGTCAGCAGCTGATGTGGCAGGCTGACAGAGTGTATGATAGGGCTGACGCAATAGTTGATGTGGCAGGCACGTGGGCCAATCAACGAATGACACGTGGCGTGTTCTAGTTGGTTGAAAAGGTGCCACGTGGCCCAGTCAAGGGCTGCCACGTGGCACCCCGTGATTGGTTGTCGGTTTGGTTTTATAAAATTCGGTTATGGCATGGCCGGGGATCGAACCCGCGACCTCCCGGTGGTTGAAAGGACTGGCAGGGCTGGGCTAGCCACCCGCCCCGCCGGTGGTTCTTATTGTTTAATCGACAAATATTGTATTTAAATTAGGATTATGTGCTATTCGGCGGGGGGTCGGGCCAGGGCTTAGCCTCGACCCCGGTTTCATTGTGTTTGCATATGACCGATATATATGCGCGGGGTGCTAATTTATGGCGTGTTTTCAATTTTGAACCAACGGTTACCACCGTTATACCAAATGCGCGCGGGTAATTTATATGTTAGCCGGTGGTTTAATATGGCGCGGTTATTTAAAACGGTTGTTGTAATGGGTTAAGCCCACGGTCATGCACATTTACCATACGACCAATGCCAATGTGAAAGGGGTGGCCCGCGCGTAGCCCAAGGGCTAGCGCGTGGCCACATGAAGATTCATATGAACTTAATTTAGGTGCTCACGCCCAGTGAAGGGGGCTAGGCCCGAAATTGAAACTATATTATAGTTGAAAGTGGGTTTTTATAACCACTTTTGTTAATTTAAATGTAATTAACCCTTTATTAATGTTTTTTGGGGGTTATTAGACATTTTTGGGGCCTAAATTCGTGGAGGAAGTTGGAGATGGATAACCAACTTCCCAACTATTTAAACAAGGCCATTTTTAGGCCATGGGGACAACTTTTGGACAGCTTTTGGAGAGCAATTCAAACCAGAAATGCTGAGGAGAAGCCAAGTCAAAGCCAGTTTGAGGCAGGGAAGCCGTTGAGGAGGAGATGCTGTCAGACCATTTCTGAGAGCTCCGGACGTTCGTTTCGCGTGCCGTTTTTTGTGCATGGTTCTAGAGATCTGGGCGAACATGACCAAATCAGTCTTGAAGCCATTCGACATTGTAATGATGTACTATTGAGCTTTCGAACAGAAATAAAGAAGCCTCCCCCACAAAGAAAAGGCCCGGAGACGTAGGCAAAGTTGTGCCGAACTCCGTTATCAACCTGTGTATTATGGTTTGCTGTCTTTCATTGCATTTCAGATCTACATATATTTATATGGCTGTATAATTCCTTTTCTTTTCTCATTCTTTCACTAAGATTCTCAATGGTTAATTAATGCATGCAAATAAAAACTCAACCATAAGTCATTCGAAAAATCCTGACGGACGCAATGGTGTTGGTTTCGTCGGATTCCGAGCACTTTCATTTTTGAGCCTTTTTCAAGCCCTGTCAGGCTTCTGAATCCGATTTCGGATCAGTATACTAATGTATTTTAGTGTATATATCTTTTCCCTTTGTTTTTATCTTCAACTTTCTTATCGCGTTTTCCCTTGGTTGGAAAATGTCAATAGAGTATTCGGTCTACTTAGGATTCGTAGACAGAGCCAATCATCATATATAGAACTTGGCTTCCACCGCTTGGGATATTTACTCACCCGAGGGTCTACTGGTGTCTTTAGGAGGCGTTTTGCTAGGGCCATCCATGAATATCGTTGTCTAATATATCGCCATTATAGAGCTTTTGGGAGATTCCATTTCACATGGTATTCGCTCTTTATAAGTTTTCCTAAAGTGGTCTATCCAAGTCCACCATTGGTTGATCCGATCCAATCATCGGTCGATCTTACTCTCCTTCTAGAGAGTAAACCTGATACTGCCCATGTTTTTCTCGTTAATACAGACTCTACCGTACCGGGGGGCATTCCTCCTTCTCCTGCGAAATCCCCTCCAAGTACTGAAGCCATCCTTTTTTATTGGGGTGCGCTAACTGGACCTCGTCTTCCTTCTCACATTCCTTTCCAGATTACAGTACAGGTTCGTGGTCGGGAAGTTCCTCAAACGTTGATAGATGAAGGTGCGTCCATTAGTAGTTTGTCTTCTGTTGCTTGGTACGCTTTGGGTTGTCCGCAGCTTGCACCGGTTACACAAAATCTGTTATCTTTTAATAGAAGAACTAGTCAACCTTTAGGGATCCTTCCTCAGTTTCCTATAACTTTGGGAGGGAAAACTATCTTTATCAATGTCATGGTAGTCTAAGACCCCTTGGATTTCGCTTTACTCCTTGGGCGGGATTATGTCTATGCCATGAAAGCTATTGTATCCACTTTTTTCCATGTGATATCTTTCCATCACAATGGAAGAATTGTGACTATTGATCAACTTTCATTCATCGACCCTGAATGGGTTACCTCCCTAAGTGGTTCTTATATGTAGACAGTATCACCCTCGCCGCATGTCAATTATGTGGCGTTGTCTCCCATGATTTCAACTTCTGATGCTTTGGATCCGGTAGTTGACATGGTGATCTCTTCGGTAGGGTTATTGGAGCCTGATCTCCTTACCCCTGTCATGACCCTCGACATGTATTCCATCCAGAGTGATTCTCTTCCATCCAGCGAAGATCTCTTGGAATCCATGACCGAGTTTTGTCCCTTGACATGGTACCCTTCCAGAGCATTATCCTCTTGGAAGCCATGATCAAGAAGCAACCACGAGCATAGTTTCTCTTCTCTGTGGCAAGCTCGTTAAAAAATGAAACAAAGGCCCTGAGCATAGTTCTTTTCCCGTGTCAAGCTCGTTAAAAAATGAAACAGTCACCTCTCTTGAACCTTCTTTTCATCCACCCTTCTCCTTTTTCTCATCTACTAGAGAAATTGGTGACGACATCAAAATTGGTGAATGAATTGAAGCTTGGAGGGCATGTCTCCAGCCTTTGATGATGTTTCTGGAGTTAAGCCACTAGATTTCAAGCTGGGGGCATACCGAGCTTAGTCTTTGTTCTTTCTCATGCTCGTAAATACATGAGAATGCATCCGAGTATACTTTTATCTCTTTTTCGGACCTGTATGGATACACGAAAAAAGAACCCCCTGGAGTCTCCTTTAAGCTCTTTTCAGACTCTCTAAACATGAAAAGATTGTTGAGTGATCTTGTTTTCTTTCCCACTCATTAAACGGTTTGAAAGGGCATCTTTCGAGTGGTAATTTATCTCTTTTTCGGCCTCGCGAGACTAACATTACGAAAAAGGACAACATTGGAGTCATCTTTAAGTCCTTTTCAGACTCTCTAAACCTGAAAAGATTACCGTGCGACCTTGTTCTCTTCACGCTCGTTAAAGTACTTGAAGAAAACGTCCGTTGAGCGATAGTTTATCTCTTTTTTGGTCTCGTCAAACTACTTTACGAAAAAGGAACTGAGAGAGTTCTCTTTTAAGTGTTTTTCCAGACTCTATAATCATGAAAAACCTTCGAGTTTTCTATTTTTGGACTCGTTAAACAAAACATTGACAGGCCCATATGGGACCGAACCCTTACTTCTTCCAGTTCATTAAACAAAGGAAGAGGAACTTACCGAAGGTGAGTTTGATCGAGCATGTGTTATCCTACTCAAGCTCGTTAAATTAAAAAGAGGTACTCATCTATCTGGATGGGGGAAAAAATTGAAAGAAGCAAGCCAAGCAGTTTTTGAGAACATTACCAAGTAACTCTTAGAGTCACCCTTGAACATGACACTTTATCTTTGCACGCATTATAATTTGATGAACCTCTGCACTGAGCCAAACCTTTGAGTTTCTTTCACTCCTCTGGGTCACTTGACATAAGTCACAACATCCACTGCATCATCAAGTTTTGGTCCATGTCATGTTTCTGCTATCGTGCCTCAATGTTCAAGGGAAGTATCCACCTCGAGAGTCAGCCATCACAAATATCTTGTCTCAATACCTGTGTCAGTCCATGTTCATTTGATCTACCAATTACATCTATGTGTCCATTTCGCGTCGTTGATGGGGGATGCATCAAGGCCCTCCTTCGACGATTCTATTCCTGTCAACTTCAACACATTATCCAGGAACTAGACTTAGAAACCAGTTAGTACTTTGGGACCTGCATGCCTCAATGGCAGGCCTCCTCACGTCCGACAGTGGGTTTACATCATTGAACTCTGATCGAATAATTCCACGGATGTTCGACTTCATCTCATCCATTCACATTCGTTGGAATGTACTAGAGTACCTTGGGAATCATTGACATTAATGGTGATCTCCGTCGCGCTTGTTAACGATTTACATCATTGACCGGTAATCAAGTGGTTTCTGCCATGTTCGACATTGGGACATCTATTCACATGGTTAGATTCATACTACATTGGGATCGGTAAGAAGACCCTGGGTTGAGTGATCACTTTGATCTGTACTTTGCCTAGGTTGCGATGGAGTTTCTTTTGAACAATGACACATATACTGTTACATAGATCCACTTTGTATTGGTCGTGGATATGTCTTGTCATCTCATAGATCCACTGTGTATTCTTCATGGCTACGATCAGTTCATGTCATAAGAGTATAGATCCACAATGTATTTTCAGTGGCTATACCTTTTTATCAATACAATTATGGATCCGCAGTGTATTTTATGGCGGCCATATCTTGCAAGTCTTGATCAC
>ML830979.1:27922-39477 GCA_009831015.1 Picea engelmannii | reverse complement strand
GCTATACCTTTTTATCAATACAATTATGGATCCGCAGTGTATTTTATGGCGGCCATATCTTGCAAGTCTTGATCACCCAAGCATAGGTATGCCTACCTTGGGTTTGAAACATGTCATAATATTTGTTGGATGTTTGTGTGCAGTTTCTGTCAGGTTCTCTGCATCTATACCATTGCTTGAAAGTCTACAAAGCATTTCAGTTATCAGTTCCTGTCTTCTAACTTCATACTTTGGGGGGCAATCTGTTACACATAAAAAATACTCACTTTGATAGTGTCACAAGTGTCATCATTACAAAGGTCGCAAGTGTCTCATTTTGCTCACAAGTGTCGCAAGTGTCAGGGAAGCATACTACCATAATGCCTATGTCGTGCCTGTAAACGACATCAGGAGGACACTTGGCACATGTCAAAAACTTGATTTGGAAGAGGAGGAAAGGTTAACTGGGCTCATGAACCTTTTTCCATCTGAAAACACTAAAAAAACTAAGTTTTTGGAGGGGAGCGCTCCCCTATACCTCTTCTGGGAGTGCTGGCGCTCCCCCTTACAGTGTCTGGGAGCATTATAAAGCTTCTCTGGCCCTTCTGGGGGATCACTGGTGTCTTTAGGAGTGATGGCTCCCCCCTTAAGTCTACTGGGGAGCGCTACAATGCTCTGATGGCCCTTTTGAGGGAGCGCTGCCTATTCTGGGTAGTTGTTAAGTTGTTGAGATGAATGGGGGAAGGATTCTTTCATTCTTAGAAGTCAGTTGAGTTCGAATCCTCAATCAAGCCATGATCTTAGGGAAAATACTCAACTGAAGGAGGAAAATCCTCAACTTCCCCAAGGATATATCAAGTGGTTAAAGCCTCTCCAAGGCTATATAAGCAATCTTTCTCATGGTGAAGGAGGACTGGAAAAGGAGAATCACACCAAACTTATGATCTTATAAGTGGTGTTGGAACAGAGATATTTTGGAAGCAAGAGACCTATTATCTCATAGGGAGAAATCAGTGAAGATGTCATCATTTGGATCGTGGATATTTTGAGCAAGGGGTAGACAAGGAGGACTTGACGAAACTACTGCAATTCATCTATGGCTGTAAGCAATGTTTTGTCTTCATTAATATAATTTGCTTGGCCTGTTTCTTTCTAATTCGTGTTCAATCTCACATGAATTTGTCTCTTTAGTAGATAGACCTATTTCGGACTAATATTGATAGAGTAGGAAGTAGTCGTGCTTTGTTTGTCTATAGGGCTTATTGAGGAACGAAAGATTGGAGCTCAACTCGGAGCGTGCAGGGACAAACACATGTAAAAGGTAGTTCTTTTCTCCTTCCTCCTCACACACTAGTCCACCTAGATCTAAAAGGAAGTTAGTGACCATGATAAGAACTTTCTGTCTTAGAGTTAAGAGTCTAGCTCTTTGAGGAGATCTACCTGTCCGCAGGGAGATTTTCCTTCAACAGATTGGCATTTGTCACATAACTAAAGCAAAGGAAGTATCCTTTTGTTCACCTTTTGAACAGATTGTGAAGAAGCTGAATTTTGTAGTATGAGATACTACCTTGTGGCACTGTTTAGGTGGAACAATAGTCAGAAATACCTCTGGTATTCTGTAGAGATGACCCCCTAAAGTAACAATGACATTACGGGGTCGAGACTCATAAATAGAATGGTGATTCCACATATATGGTTGGTCCAAGAGAACATCACAGACATCTAGTGGGGAAACATCACATAATACCTCATCCTTGAAGGGATGTATGTTGTATAACTACGACATTGTTGGCTGACACGAAGATCTCGTCCTTGGCGAAGCCACCCGATGTTGTATGGCTACGAGTGTGGTGTTGTCGACAATCCCAATTGTTTGACGACCTCTGCTGAGATGAGGTTCTTATGGCTTACGCTATCAACAATCAAATGTAGCGGGGTCTCCTTCACCCACATCTGTGAATGAAAAAGGTGCCCCCCCTCTTCAGGATCTGTTGGTTCTTCTGGTTGAACTGCCACGATCGCGACAATAGCAGTGGGGTTTGTGTCAATGATCTGTCCTTTACCAATATTTTTAGAATTAGATTCTGAATCAGGGTTCAAGTCCTTGTCTTTGATCTCGACCACCAATGAATTCTTTGAGCGAAATTCATCGGTGTCGTGCCAAGGGATTTTGTGGAAATCACACCATTTTCTGGTGTCCTTCTTTGTCTTCCCATGACCCTTCTTTTCCTGTTGCTTGGAATGGTTTTCGGGAGACTATTTGTTAGGGGCATCTTTTTCATAATTTGGTTGTTGGTGATTTGTAGAACCAAACTCTCATTTTTTCTGGTGCTTAAATTTCTGCTCAATTTTAACAACATATCGATAAGAAACACCTAGTGATGAGATGTCCAGAAAATCCATTTCAGTTTGGATGTATCTGTGTAGAGCCCCACGGTATTTCAAAACCAAATGTTGTTCGGAGTCTTTGATACCCATCTTGGTGCACAAGGTATGGAAGGTATTGGTGAACTCCATAACTGCTTGGCCCCTCTCTTGCCGCAGTGTTGTCCATCTCATGTATTGGTCCTCATAGTTGCCAACAGGGTAATATTGTTCCTTTACCACATCCACAAAAAAAACCCAAGTGGGCTCGACCCCATATATTCCAGACTCCTCTATGGAACTCTTCTCCCAGTAAGTTTCCCACCAATGTTTGACATGGGGGAGGGCCTTAAGGAGCGTGAAGATGATCTTTTCTTTGTCGGAAAAATTGTGAACAGAGAAATAACCTTCTAACAGATTTAACCATTTATCTAGGGCATCCACATCTATCTGACCTTAAAATATAGGAATATCAAAATTGACCTGTACCTTAAAAGGAGAGGTGCCTCCAAAGTGGCCTCTTGATGAATATTCTCCTAATGCTATCGACAGATGTTGAAGGATGTGGGAAAAATTCTCCATCATTTCATCCCTCTGTCGCGTGAGAGCTTGCTCAAGCAACATATTGATAGGATCATCTGCTTCGTTGTTTTTCTTTTCTTTCGCCATTGAGGGTTTCTTGGGTGTGAGAGAACGATTTTCCTCAAGAAAGACAAGCTTGAGACCCAAATTGGTATAATCGGACCTCGTCAGGGACATGCACTGAGAAAACGATCAAGAACAGCCTGCTCTAATACCACTGATCTAGATTTATTTTCAGCACGAAATGAGAGAGGAGATATAATAAGGAAATGCACAGAGATATCATAGATATTCAATAATATAACTTAAATGTATCAGAGATGCAACCATAAACACAAATATACAGTAATACACTGTTTTTATTAACGAAATAAATGTACAGAGACTGTAAAAATACAGAGTGAAAGACTCGCTAGAATGGTGGCAGCTTATCTCTGAGAAGAGATGTGACGGCTACTCGCATTTGCTAGAAGATGATTACAATGAGGCTCTAAAGGCCTTTTTACAATAAACGTGAATGCTAAAAGTACTAAACATCCAAAAACCTAACTCTAGGAGATGAAGCACCAAAATTCGTGTGGGCCCCGTTTGGGTAAGTTAGTGCATCAACTTCCCGGGGTCATAACTTTTGCATACGATCTCCGTTTTAGGCGTGTGATAGCCCGTTGGAAAGGTATCGTCAAGGAGATTCATTGTGTGGGATCAATAATGCCTTCAAATATTTTTGAGAACCTTGATCTCGAAAAAACCTTCATTTGGGCCCTCAAAATGGCCCCAGAAGTTAAAAACTGCTAAAAATAATAAATTGTCAAAATTGCCAGAAAACTATTTTGAGCCAGTCAGAAATGGTGGGTGGCCTCTGATATCCACCTGGATCAATCCTCCCTCCTTAGGAATCAATTATATCCATTGCATTGAGTTCCCAGGGGTGAGGGAAAAGCGTTTGTTGAATCTGCATCTTGGTGAGTTGCTTGCCTTGCTGGAGAAGTTGCGTTGCTTAGCTTTTTGAAGGATGTCACGAACATGTGGCTGGAAGGGTTGGACCTTTTTAACCAGTCTATATGTATGAGATTCCTGTGTGAAGAAGGAATATTTACACTTTGCTGCAATCTTGTCAACCTGCTTATGTTGGATAGAAGGTGCTTGGGCTGAGGCTATAGTGGTTGCAGTATCCTTCTGTTCACCTTTTGAACAGATTGTGAAGAAGCTAAATTTTGTAGTATGAGATACTACCTTGTGGCACTGTTTAGGTGGAACAATAGTCAGAACTACCTATGGTATTCTATAGAGATGACCCCCTGAAGTAACAATGACACTATGGGGTCGAGACTCATAAATAGCATGGCGATTCCACATATATGGTTGGCCCAAGAGAACATCACATAAATCTAGTGGGGAAACATCACATAATACCTCATCCTTGAAGGGATGGATGCCGTATGACAATCAACATTGCTGGCTGAAACGAATATCTCATCCTTGGCGAAGCCACCCAATGTTGTATGGTTGCGGGTGTGGTGTTGTTGACAATCCCAACTGTTTGATGACCTCTGTTGAGATGAGGTTCTTTTGGATTTCTCTATCAACAATAAAATGCAGTGGGGTCCCCTTCACCCACATCCGTGAATGAAAAAATCACTCCCCCTCTTCATGATATGTTGGTTCTTCTGGTTGAATTGCTGCAGTCGCGACAATAGAAGTGGGGTTTGCGTTAATGATCTGTCCTTTACTAGTATTTTCAGAATCAGATTTTGAATCAAGGTTCGGCTCGATCTCGAAAAACCTTCATTTGGGCCCTCAAAATGGCCTTGGAAGTTAAACACTGCTAAAAATAGTAAATTGTCAAAATTGCCAGAAAACTGTTTTGAGCTTGTCATAAATGATGGGTGGCCTCCGATATCCACCTGGATCATGCTAGTCTGTAATAAAGTATCCATTTAACTTCTCAGACCAATCTCGACTTAATAACAATCCATAAGTTTCTGGGATATCTACTACAATGATGTCAATCACTTGCACAAATTTAGGATGTGTAGTTATTCTGATAATTACGTCTTTGAGTTCTCCCATAACCTTTACTTGGGTTCTGTCTAGTTGTATCACATGTTTATCACTTTTGAGAGGGATTGCATTTAGTTTTTTGCAAATAGACAATGGCATAACATTAGAATATGCTCCCAAATCGACCAAACAATTATGGAGGTTTCTGTTGAAGACTTCAAACGTTAAAAGGAACAGTGGGACAAAAGGTTTTCCCTTCTTATCTTTCGAGAAAGAATTCACATTCGGTTTATTCCCTATATATATGGGAGTTATATTTCTTCACTTTGCAGTGCTTGTCGTAGGATTTTCTACTGATTTCAATGCTTGTGGCAAAAATTATTTCTGTTGAGGGATTCTACACATGTCCTTGACCGATATATTTTCCTTCAACTTCTTCAAATATTCTACTATGTTGTAATATATCTTGGGTAATTCTCATGTATGGATGTTTATAGGGTTTATTTGGGGAACAAAAGGTTCTTTTGGGTGATCAAAAGCTGGTTTTCCTCCCGAATTTGGGGTCATAGTAAGGTCGTTTGAGACAGGTTGACCCCTACTTCGTGTTTTCACAAACAAGACTTCTGCAGGTGGTTCTTGAACCTCGAATAGGTCATCGAAAGGAATACGTAGGTTAGGGTCCCATATCAACATGGTAGTTTCTTCTAGTGGAACAACTTCTTCCTGATTGACAATATTCATAATCGATTCGTTTGATTGTTTGGTTAAGGAGACTTCGTCTAGAAACCGTTTTTCCATCAAATTCATGGCATGTACCCATTGAGGGCAGTCTCTTTTAGAGTGATTCTCTTGGTGATAAGTACAAAAGAGTCGGATGCTACATTTCCTAGATCAATGTTTAAGTTGGCTAGGGGAGGTTCAATTTCTTTGAACGGTGGATTCCTTTTGAAAAAAGGTTTATAGGGCCTTTGGCCTTGGTTTCCCTCCCCTGCACTTCTCTTCATGTCTATGATTTCATTCGATAGATTTTTGACCATGTGTTGTAGGTCCTCTATGTTCCACTTCCCTTTTCAGGAGCTTGTTATGTTTGTTTCCTTGGGGGTCTAATCAATAGAATTTCTCTCCTTAGAGGGGGTTGAACTTCTTTATTAACTAACGATAACTAGCCTTATTTTCATCCTTTCATTTGGAACTCTATAATTTTGGATTCTTCAAAATTCTCAGCCAGGGTTGGTTTGGTAGCCCTCTTCACAAACATGGAAATAGAAGCTGGGAGAGAATTAGCATATACTTCAATTTTCAATTCCTAAGTAGGTTTAGTTTCGGGCTAGAATTTTTTTAATATGGTGGTAAATCTTTGATTGAAGTCTTTAACCCTTTCCTTTGAATTCATGGTGGCAACAAACAAATCAACCATCAAAGATCATGTAGTAGTTTCTTCTGCAAATTTATCTAGAAAATCCTTTTGGAACTTCGTCCAACTAGTTATGGATCCTATAGGTAAGTTAAAATACCACGTGGAGGCCAAATTATCGAAAGTGTAGGGGAAAATCCTACATACTACGTCTTCATGTTGGACATTCATCAGTCTGATAGCTAGTATGAATTTTTTTATATGGTCTTCAGGAAATCCTGAAGTCTCAGGATCAAATTTAGGGAGAAACTTCTATGGATGTTGAGGAAGGTTGTGTACCCATCCTGGGATGGCCAAATAATCTCTGGACAAACAAGGTTAATTGTTCTGAGGTGAATTTCCCCTTTCTTCATCATGGTCATTGTTATCTCCCATGTCTTCATATCCTAAGTTAAACCCTTCTTCTTCCGAAAAGTCGTCGAACTCGGAGTAGTTGTCGGCCAATGTTTCAGGGATTAGATTAAGAGGATGTTCGATTTAGGTGAGGGTGAAATCTATCAAGTCTTCTACTATGTGTACAAAAACCTGGTTGGGGGATTCAACCACTGCTCTTCTTATTTGTTTTCTTTGAGGAAGTAATGAAGCTAAGGGAAACACACTGATCTATCGGGCGTAAGCTCTTGTGATTCTTCTTAATTGATTCAATTCCTCATGAGGAAGATCATAAGGTATATCAGGGAACAAGCGTTCTTCCTTAGGATGGGGTGAGTTACTCATTTCAGGAGTACTCAGTGTGTGGGTTGTCTTGGGAATGACTAGCCATGCATGTGGGTTGTTTTGAATCTACAACCTATGTGAAAGATTTTGTAAAAAATAGTGTCAACCATTCATTCTTCAGGCCCTCCTTCTAGCGCCAATTATGTTGAGGGGTCCTAGATCCCTTTAACTCAACAATAGGAACCAAACCCACCATCGAGGCCCAATTAGACTCTGTAGCGCTTAATAGTGGAATGGTTCTCCAGATATTGTGACCCAACCAAAATAATCGATGGGCTTTATGTTGTCTCGCGAAGGCTTTCTCCTTCAGTTCAGGCATTCTCTTTTTGTATTTTCTCTTAGGTGGGACTGATATAAGATAAAACCGGTATAAACGAACTAGGTAACACAGTGGGAACAAGCTTAACTACTGGAGAAGAGGTTGAGCTTGGGGTAACCCTTTAATTATAGCATGCAGACAATGATTGTCTACCATAGGCCTAGTACTAATAAATTAACCGTGCAGGTATTCCAATTATTGACTGAGATACAATTTATCAGAAGAAAACATGCATGCGATAAACGATGGCAAGTAAAATAATTCACTCAACTCTAATCATCAATCACATAATAACACAACGATTTATTTTCATCATTAAAGAAAATAACTTTAAAACATTGCATCAGATAACTTATCAATAGATTTAGTTGCTCTTACTCGTTACAACATCCATTCATGAGACGAAATAAGAAATAATTCTTCTCCACATCCAATCATACACACTTTTGATGAAAACAAAAGATTTGTCTCTGGTCCCGAAAAGGACTTCTCAATTAAAGGCAGCTCCGAAATAGTTCTTAACAAAACCAAAAAATGAGGGCCTTTGCAACAACCATCGACCCTTTGCTAATAGGTCGATCCTCCTATTTATAACATACTATTAACTAAAAATAACTATTAAAGTTCAATTAAGTAAAACAAAACTCGCCACATGGCGCTTTCTTCTATCAGTCTTTCTAAGAGTCATCTCAGGATCTCACTTAAGTGGGTGAATCTTCTCATACTCTGACCACTTGATGAAGATATCCTCGCATGTGTTGGCATACAAGAATCTATGTTGTTCCATTGGGGCCGAGTGAATCTCTCTTATCTCTACTGCTTGTGCCCGATACTTGACTTTTCTGGCACTTAATTTTTTCAACATAGCCCGAGCTTTGATTGGGTGCTCCATGAACTATCGCACCTGACCTGGCGCCATATCTGTCACTTTTTCTATTTCCTCGGCCCATGATGAGTCTTTTTCGGCGTGAGTCTTGACTATGTCGCGTAAGTCGACAAAGTTGTCGGGTGTGCCAAACTCAGAGAGGCCGATGTCTTTCATTACCTGGTTGATCTTGATCCATCTTTTCTCTCACTTGGCTCATTTTTCTTGGATTTCCCGATGCGGTTCCCGAGCCATTTTCGCCCAATACTCGGCCAATTTCTTTATGTGATAAAGGATGCTCTCTTTTAATACCCGAATGTCATGCTCTTTTGTATCTCGACCTTGTTGGACGACACTAATATAGTCGACCCTTTCCACGGCTTGTTGTGATTTCTTGTACGACCTCTCCATATCTTTTCACGTCGCAAGTGCCATGAGGGTGTCTTCTTGAAGCTCATCTATCCTTGCAGTGAATAGGTGTCTCTCATCTGTAAATTTTTTCTAGGCCTCCTATAATTCTCTCCTTAGGAACACCATGACCTCTGTGGTGTCCTGGCAGTATTTTTCCAAGTGGCACAAATATTCCAATTCCTTCAGAGCAGTGGATAGTTCCTTTTCATCTCTTTTAGCTCTGTCCAGGGTGGCATCTGTGATTTCCATCCATGCACCGATAAGTTGAGATGTCTTAGCATGCTATGTGTTGATCATGTTTTCCTCCATGGTGATGAGGATGGAGCGATCTAAAGTGATCCTCCTCTTCTTGGTGTTTCTCTAGACGATATCCTCCCTTTTCCGGTCATAAGCGATGGCATGTATGTCGACTACTTCATCCACAGGTTCAGGGATTTGCTTATCTCCCCAGGTGATCATATGTCCCAAGCTCCCGATGGTATATATTTGTTCAAGACTAGGGTCTTAAACTTCTTCCCTGTGTTTCAGGGGCCTGACTTCTATTTTTCTCTCATCAAGGGTTTGAGTACCAATTGAAATTGACGCATCGAGGGTAGGCTCGGTACTTACTTGATTATCGGTCGTTGAGAAGTCAATTCCTTGTATTAGCATTTCTCCCTTTTGTTCGATCGTATCTAGCTCATCCTTTGTACTATCGGCTTGGGTCTCCAGTGAATTTGGCACCTCAGTGTCTAAGACACTCTCGATTTCCTGTTCATTCTATGGAATACCCTAAATTTGAGCATCGAGAGGTGGGGAAGATGTATTATATGGCTCCTTTTCCTCTTCGATTTTTACGAGGGTCGCCAGGGACACCTCCGGGCTCTCTTCGTCATCATAAAATTTTATCAATTCGCTTAGGGGGTTTGACACACTTTCTCTCCTTGATGTTCCAAATGTCTCTGGCTGAGTCAAAACAACTTTCGACGATCCGACCGATGGTGTTTTGAATTCAAGGTCATCTAACCCAGTAATTTTATCGATGTCTATTAATTCATGGTCGCTTGGGCCAGTTTGGATTTCATATAGGTTATCGGTAGGGGACCCTGCCATTCCTGTGAGGTCTGGGTCATCTTGTAGCTAATCAATTATCCGCTACGCCTGTTATATGATGAGAAACCCTCTCTACTGTGCATCCTGAGTCATAGGGAAATGTCTGTATTGCATCGGGGTTATCAGGGGGGCTTCTACTACTATCATTTCTTCCCTAGCCCTGAGGGCCTCTTGAGACGATTGCTCTAATATTTTTGTCTGTTCATCCAGGCTCATGGCTCAGAACCTGGTCATTTTGGGTTCGGCCATTCTTGCCACAACCTCATCCCAGTCTTGAGAATTTTCTGTGAAGACTTCATCTTCAAATTTGTCATGGGCGTATGGCCAGCAGGACAACACTTGCGAGGCATGTTTCAAGACCAGAACCTTGGGGTCGTGCTTGAGGAATCGGTTGGTCTAGAATATGAACTCCAATTGGCTCATCCCCTCTTTCTTGGCTTGAGTGATGTCCTTCACTAGATATAAGCCTACATGGAATCCATAGGGTAGAAATGCCTTTTTTCTTTTATTCTTGATCAAGGTGGCGTTGTAGCCTTGAAGGATGGTTTGGTAGTGTATCTCTGCCACTACTAGTTGATCAAGAACATGCGCTGGCAAGAGATGAGGTTCTCTGATGGCCCCAAAAACCCTGATGTAGGTATCGTGCTTGTCCAGATACCAGTGGCCGACCTTTGATATCATCTTTTTGGCCACAACCGATAGTCTCTATAATTCTTTCTTGAAAAGAATAAAATAAATACATGCAATGAATTCATTGCAGATGAGAGAGTAGGATTTTTTGTACCTGTTCTCCCATAAAATGCTGAAATATACGTGGATCAAGAGTTCTGCAACGTGCCAACTCAGGTTCATGCCAACAAATATGTTTATGGCACACATGACATCCAGTAAGTATGAAGCCATGTATAAGGCTAGTGTCTCTCCTTGATTCAACGTCTAATCCTGTTGTACACAGATTCTTAGTTGCTTAGAAATGATGGCTCCCCAATTGAAGCCACTCCTGGAAATGACCACTATGTAAGCTAGAGGCATCCATGCCTCTGAAAATCTAGAGCAGTATTTCTCCCCATACAATAGATAGATGATATCCATCAGGTAAATGTATGGATCCCTTAAGTTGGACGTATGGTAGCAGTCAGAGCTCTAGTTGGTGTACTTCTTATATTCTCTCCACCATGAGGCCATCAACCGGTTGGTGCAATGGCATTCATAGAATTTCACAATTAAATTTGTATTCATCCACTCCTCGGGGTCTCAAATTTTGTAATATTTCTAGACCTCCATCGGAAGGAACACTTCGACACACCCTCCTTTGTCGTCGTTAATCAAACATTTTTGTGTGACCATGTGGTCAATGAGTCATTTCAGGATTTCTACGCAGGGGAACACCAGAGTTCTTCTTGCTACCATGTGTAGGTACGATTGTCAGATATTTGAAAAAACTTCGTCTTCGATCTTTCTCACATCTGGGTCACTGTGAGGGATATATTATGGGAATTCTTCTTTGCTAATCTTTTTGAAGTGTTCTCCCCAATGTGGGAGTGTCGCCATGGTCCCTGTGCTGGCCTCTATGTCTCTAAAGGCCAAAGTTTGGGTGAAAACCTTCTTTGTAGATGTCTTAATGACTGTTTCTGGCCTCAGAGTAAATTCTAATTGTTTTTCGGCCCCTGGAGAAGAGCCTTCTCCTACCTCTAGTTATTTTATCTTCGGTGCCCTTGGCGATCACCTGGTGGTCGAATTTCTTGGAGGCATTGTTCCTGCTATCGAAATAAATCTTTTAGAGATTGTGTACAGAGTATTAGTGGATAATA
>ML830979.1:6033-21247 GCA_009831015.1 Picea engelmannii | reverse complement strand
TAGTCTATCACATGTTTTGGTCCATTTTCTTCACTATCCCATCATAGAAAACATTGCACATTTCTACACTGACAATGCGGAAAACATGGTACTTTTCTACACTGACAATGCAAAAAACAAGGTACTTTTCTACACTAACTCCATCGTCGAGTTTTTTCAACATATTTAGTATTGTGTTGGCATAAGGAGTATTATTTTAGGGTTTATTTGTACTTTTAGAGTACTTGTGTTTTGTTTTTAGGGTATTCTTTAAGATATTTCATATGTTGAGAAAGCCCCCCTAAGGTGTTTAGTATCTTCCACTTTCTGATCTCATTTTCATTGCAATGCACATTTTTATTTCATTATTATTAGGATAGAACTTGAGCTTGCCTAGATAACCCCTGGATGTGCCTTATTTGCATGAACTTAGGAAAAATTAAGCCTTCCTAGTTGCAAGAGTATTTGTCCTAGCCTTTAGGTTTTTGTGTGAGGTTTAAATCTTTGCTTTTTCTAGCTTGATTTTTCCCTCTTTTACAACTTTCAAATTTAGTTTATTTGTTTTTCAATTAGGCCATTTATTTAGATTATAGATTGCTTTAAGTTAGAGAAATGAATCACCCTTTATTCCTAGTATTTTTCTTGTTTCCCTTGACTTTCTTGTTTGGAATTTCATGCTTATCTAGTATTATCTCTTAGCTAGATTAAGGTAAGTGATTTAATTTATAGATATAAAGTATTGCATGCTTATTTCGCCTTTGAAAGATTACTAAGATAGATAAAAAAATGTCTTTAGTTAAGTATTTGTATTGGTATTTAGCTTGTCTTTCAATTTTGGATCTCTTTTATTACAAGTACTTTTCTTTATAAGAATTTCATTTTGAATTTAAACACACCACTTGTGCACCCACTTCCCACCCCAAATTATTTTCTTGGTTCATGACCCCAAGCTTATCCCTAAAATAAACCATCTAAATTAACACACATAAGCCCCCATTGAGGTCAAAAAGAACATTTTATCTAGGTTAGGGTTGTGGAGATATGTATCTAAGTAACTCACCACAACCATTTCACATTTGAAACATAGTGTATGACCTTTAAGGAACTTAAAATACTTTCTAATGGATATGGTCAAGACCTGTTTAGAAACATGTCCATTATTTGAAGTGGATAATGCCAAGGTTGGGAACCAAATTTTGATTAAAAATTCTATATCTTTCAATATTGAAGATTCCCTAATCGTTTGATTTCAACTTGAAGGAAAGGAAACCTATTGCATGTAGCCATTCTACTAGGTATCTTACCCAGATGGATCTTGCAAAAGGGTGGAAAACTGATATAAATTTATACATGCCTTTGGTACTTCATCACCCATTGTCTCTTTCATACTTTCACTAATCTACACAAGGGACCTCATCCCCCTTATTGTTAGTTGATTGGAAGGCCCTTTTATCATAGTTTAGGCTTGTTTGAGTGCTCTTAGTTTATCTCTTAGGATAGCGTCTTTTTCTTTGATATGATGGAAATATTTGATTAGGCCACACTCATTTGATTTAAACACACTTGAAACCAATTGTTGCACCACTTGAGCACATAGTGTTGTTTCTTGATCAATTTATTTTCTTAATTGGTTTCTTTGGTGACTTTAACCTTTAATAGACTAATTGAATTTTATGAAAGATACTTACATCTATGAATCATAAATCCCCCAAGGAGACTCTATCATAGGATCCAAGGCCTTCATCCCTTGAGTATTCATGGATGTATTTTATCCCTTTCTCAATGAATTTTGGATCCTCAAACTCAGACTATAGGATATCAAGAATATAGCCAATAGAGAATGAGGATTCAAAATGAGGAAGTATTGGGGAGAAAATCCCTAAAAATTCTCCTTGATTGAAGGACAAATTCGATCTTCCTAGGGGTATAAATGAAACGCAAGGAATATCCTTGAAAATTTAGTTTTCATGAGGATTGAAGGATTGCATCTTGTCATTTGTTCAGAGGCCTTTAGAACTTGGAGCCTTTCTCCATTGATGTACTATGCTTTGATTAATCAATGACGATTTTCTATTTTCCAGATCAATAGTCTCTTCAAGTTTCCTAGTGATGCTTAGGTAGGGCCCACTCAAGAGGGGCTCAAGGACCCTTATGTACTCTTTGTTTTCATGTATTTACATTTTAGATTAATATTCTAATTGTTTAAAGTAGTTAGCATGCTAAACACATAGTTATGTTCATGAATGCAATTTAGCTCTGTTTCTTGTAGAACCAGTTACATATTTGTAGGAAATCATTGGGATTATTGTATTATCCTTATAAATTCATTTCAATAGCATCACTTCATGTTTTGATTATTTTATAAGTCTTAGAAATAATTAACAAGCCATATGAATCTTTTTAACCTTTCTTATAGGACTATTACAGTTTCTGTAGGACTATTAACAATTCCTGTAGAATAGCATAGACTTAGGTTTTATTGCATTTTTCCATTTAATGATTGATGATTCTTAATGCCAATTTTATTATATTAGTCTATGGTAATTTATGAGGGGTTAGGGAATTAGGTAGGAGATACATCTTTTTGTAAGTAACATAGTTTCCATTCAACAAATGTATTCAGTTTTCTAGTTCAATTTATTTTAGTCTTCTTTATGCAATGAGTTCATAAGCAATGCTATGTTTTAAACCTTACAATAGTTTCCTTTGAAGAAAAGTGTGATTTTAGATAAATGCTCATTTATTTCCAATATTCTTGGTTTAGTTCAATTTTTAGCTATGGTTTTCTTACTTAGTGGTTTCTCCCCCATTATCAAGTACTCAGAGTGAGACCTAGGATATCATAATCCCAAACCAGTATATAGGTGCATAAACATTCAATAGGTGCATAAGAGGAAAACATGTGTATTATTCATATGAAATGCACAATACCTCGAAATGTTTTACAAACCTCGGGTTGATAATTAAAGTAGCAAAATGAGGAAAGGGAAGAATTATTATTGCTATTCCAAGGCCCACCACTTTTTGGAACCACTATTGAGGATATGCTAAATACTACACACCATTTTCATTCTTTACTTTTGAAAAATAAATAGTGTTCATGCATAAACTTTATCATCATGTATAAGAAAAAAAAGTTTTCATTTCCAATGTTTTGAAATTTTCTAGATGAATGACTCAACCTAGGGATATAATAGGAAGATTTCTAGCTAAATCCCCCACCACAAAAACAAATCCTAGCAACCAATAACATAAAAAATTTGGTTGTGAGACACTTTTCCTATAAGCATGGGAAACTTTTGAGAATTTATTAGAAGAGGAAGCAAGAGAATTTGAGAATATCTTAGAGGAAGGCCAATCTTCATCCCACCATACAATGATTGATGAGGAAGAACAAGAAAACATATTTGAGTTTCCCATTTAAGAAACCAATGGGGAAACAAAATTGAAAAACATTAACCCCTCTACCCTACCTCACTTCCATGGCCTCATATCATAATACCCTGACACCTTTTTGTTTGAATTTGCAGTTGTGCGCATGACCTATGACTACACCTCAAATGAGAAAAACATCAAACTCTTTCCTTCTACTATGAAAGAATTAGTCTTGATATGGTTCATGATATTGGAATGAAACATCATTACAATTTGGTATAAAATGAATCACACTTTCAATAACGAGTACAAGGACTATTGAAGGGAAATATATACAAGAGATTAAATCTTCCAGATGACCCAAGGGGAGAATGAATCCTTGGAAGACTTTGAGGAAAGGTTTCAACTTGGATAGAAGAGAGCCCATAAATATACTCTTGATGAATACTAACTAAAACTTGTGTTGCTCAAACGATTAAGGGAATACATTATGGAAACATTGAATCTCCTAGAAAATAGAGATATCTTCTGGACAAACTATGCAGACATCAAGCAGATCTTCAAGAACTACTCCAGATCCTGTAGAAATAAAGGTAGAAGTGGTAAATCAATGGTAACATAATCTTGTAACCCTTCAAATATTATTAAGAATTATATAGGAGTATTATTATAATATATGAAGACTGACATTTTTATCCACTAGATATGCGAATGGATACCTTGTAGGTTGAGAAGAAACAAGAAGAAGCAAAAAGGGAACTAGTTATATTTTTTCCTAAATGCACCAAAAGGAATACAAGGAATTAGTTCCCACTAAATATTGTGGAGGCATGTGTAATTCGTGAAGAAATTCATGAATCCAACAAATTTTCTTCTCTTCTATGTTTAAAAGCTACATACCAAGGAGAAGAGGAAAATATGGAGTCAATATGATTTATCAATGAAAGAAGACTAGGAACACCGAGACCCTTGCAACAAGATATTAGTTATAATACTCCTTGGTATTTTGGTTTACATAATGAAAATATTCCTTCTCAACCTTGGTATCATCCTAACCAACCTCCTTGGACTATGCAAAATCAACGGTAATACCTAGGCCAACTTCTTCTTTATCCTTATCAACCACTTCAGAACCAACCTCTAGTAAAAAAACTTCAATGAACTATTCCTCCCTAAGGATGGAGGCCAAAACAATTTCAACAAAAAACATTAATGTCTCCTCCTCCTCAACCAAATAACACTCCCTAAAATATTTCTCTCCCAAAGCAACCTCAACTACCTGCTCAATCTTCTCCCAATTCAAAGAATAAGCAGGTTCAACCTGTATACAATAATGATGCTACATATCAAACCTACTCCTTACATTTTTAGGAAATTAACCTTAGATTAGGAAAAGTCCTACATGATCCTCTCATTCCCAAGCCTATAAAATAACTAGAAACTGAAAAAGAGGATACATTTTTACAACAACCTACTCTTTCACAAGCTCCACCTTATCTTGAAGGATTGAATATTAAGAAAAAATACACACCCTAAGAAGATGAAATATTAGGAGAAGTCAAGTTATAATGTGTTAAAATACCCCTCCTTCAAGATATCAAGGATGTTTCTATCTATACAAAATTTATCAAAGAGGAATGTTTGAAGAATCTTGGGAGGAAGAAAAAAGATACCCCTACAATAAATTTCATAGGACAATTAGCAAATATCATGCTTGGAAGGGTAGCTTTTCCTAAGTATTTGGATCCTAGCAACCATCTAGTCAATGTACACATTAACAAGAAATTGATCCAAAATAATTTGATAGATTTAGGGGCAGCAATAAATGTCATGATTAAAGATACATTGTTGATAGTAAACCTCCAGGGGTCCTTAAGACAAACATCTAATGTTATTCAACTTATAGATAGGTCTATAGTAAAACCCAAGGGGATGCTTGAAGACGTAATAGTCTAGTCCATTGATTCTTGGGAATATCCCATTGATTTCTTGGGTTCTCCAACCCAAGTCTAGGTTTAATGGGTATCCTCTCATCTTAGGAAGAACTTAACTAGACAAAATATATGCATACATCAGTTGCAGAGTAGGAAACATGACTATTACTAATGGTCAGTCCCCAAAAGACTTATTCTTTACCCTCCTACTCAGTCATTAATGGAAAAACATTTTCCAATGTGGGTAGAAGAATAATAAGAAGAAGAGGACTTAATTCTGACCTATATTCATCCCATTTGCACCATAAACACAACCCTTACCAACAGTCAAGTTGATGAAGACACCTTCATCTCAATTTTTCTGTAAAATAAATAGCTTGTTGATGTGAAAACATAAGGCATAAATGATGAAGATAAACATGAAACATCTACTGATTAAGAAAGGGAATCATGGGAGAAATATTTTACAACTAAAGTTGATAATTCGACTATCAAAACCATAAAAATATGTCCCTCTAAAACTCTAAAAGAACAACACTAACCTCACTAATGAACAAGAGCAGAAATTGATAGTTGTGCTCAATAAACACATTTCATCCTTTGCATGGGAATACGGGGAAATGAAAGGCATAAAACCTTCCATCTACACCCTTCACATATACATTAAATAAGACTAAAAACCAATTAGGAAGCCTCAAATAAGAATGAACCCTGCATTAAAAGACAATGTCAAGAAATAATTGCAAAAACTCCTACATGCTAGATCTATTTACCCAATTTATGATAGTGAGTGGGTTTCACCATTAGTCATTGTCCCAAAGAAGAATGGATAATATGTTTGGACTACATGGAGTTGAATAAATCCACTAGAAAATATCATTTTCCCTTACCTTTCATTGACCAATTCCTAGATGTCTTATCAAGAAAAGAATACTTTTTTCATTTCTAGATGGATTCAATGGATATAATCATATACAAATCATCCATGAAGACCAAGATAAAAACACCTTTACCTAACCTTGGGGTACCTTTGCTACAAATTCCTTCCATTTGGTCTATGCATTCCTCCATATACTTTCCAAAGGGATATATTCATCATCTTTTCAGAACTCATCCATGACATAATAGAGATCTACATGGATGACTTCACTCCCTATGGAAACTATTTTGAATAATCATTAACCAATCTCGATAAATTTATCCAAAGACGTGAATAAATGAACCTCTCCCTTAGCCATAAAAACTGAAATATTCTTATGAATGAGGGGGTTGTTATAGGACACCACTTGTCTTATAGAGAGATTGAAGTATATCAAAGAAAAGTAAACTTTATTAAACATCTACCTAGCCCTCTAAGAAACAAGATATTAGAAGCTTCCTTGGACATGCATGTTATTACAAAAGATTCATCAAGGATTTTAGCAAGTTATATTCTCCTATGTTTTCCTTACTATCTAAAGACATATATTTTTGTTGGACACCACAATGTCAAAAGGCATTTGAAAGTATTAAACAAAAACTCATTGCAACCCCTGTTCTTCAAGGCCCCAATTGGAATCTTCCTTTCTATAACCATACTAATTCTTTAAACAAATCAATAGGGGTAGTTTCAAGACAAAATGAAGATAAGAAGCCTTATGCAATTTATTTTGTTAGGAAAAACTTATATGTTGCAAAGATGAACTACACAATGAATGGAAAAGAATTTATTGTAGTGGTTTATTCTGTAAAAAAATTTAAGCATCATATCACTAGATATCAAGTCTTTGTACACATAGATCATTATACCATTAAGTATTTAATGAACAAAATTGATATTAATTAAAGAAAAATCAGATGGATTTTGTTATTACAAGAATTTGATCTAACCATTCTTTCCAAGCCAGGAAGACAAAATGTTGTTGCATATTTTTTTTTATCAAGGTTAACAAATCCTGTAGATGGAGACATGGTAGATGATCATTATCTAGATGACCACCTTTTTGAAATTTCAATATAAATCCCCTTGTTTGCTAACATAACCAAGTACTTGACAGAATGGAGGTTTCCTCAACATTTTACCTATAGGGAAATATGCAAGATTTTTATTAAAAGTGTAGCATACACTTGGATTGTAGGATATTTGTTCAAGCTTGGGATAGATCAAATCTTAAGGAGATGTATAAGAGAAGATGAGGTGCATGAAATCCTCCATACATGCCATGATTAACCATGTGGAGGATATTATACATTAAAGAGGAAAACCTACAAAATATTGCAGGTCAGTTACTATTGGCTTACCTTACATAAGGATTCTCAACAATATACCTCTCATTGTGATGAGTGTCAAAGGATGGGAAAACCCACAAAGAGGAATGAAATTTCCTTGTAGCCCCAAATCTCATTAGAGCCTTTTGATAAGTGGGGATTGAATTTTGTGGGCCCTATTGACCCCCCTTCAAGAAAAAATAAGTACATCCTACTATGCACATATTACTTGACCAAATGGTCTAAGGAAAAAGCAATGAAGGTAGATACAGAACAAAAAGTTGTTGAATTCCTACAAGAAAACACATTTTCAAGATTTGGATTCCCCAGGGAGATAATCATAGATCAAGGAGCTCAATTCACCTCAAAGATAATAGAACAAATCATGCAACATCATCACATTTTCCATATGAATTACTCTCCTTATCACCCACAAGCCAAAGGAAAATCATAAGTGACTAATAGGGATTTGGAGAACATCCTCAACAAGATAGTGATTATGAATAAAAAGGATTTGGAAAATAATATGATAGAGGGAATATGGGAATACAATAATACCACAGGGAAGACTACCATAGGGTTTACCCCCTATGATATAGTCTATGGAAATAAGGTTGTGTTTCCCATTGAGTTTGAATTTTCCACTTTAAGAATGAGATTTGGACTAAATATGGACCTCTCATTAGCCCAAAAGGAAAGACTGTACAACTAAATTCCTTAAATGAGTATAGTCCTTAGATGAGTATAGGATGCAAAAACTCTTCCACATTGAGGTAGTTGAGCTACAACGAAAAATATGGCATGATAAAATCATTAAGCCTAGAAATTTAAAATAAGGAGATCGTGCACTCTTATTTGACTCCAAATTCAAGGACTTCAAGGTGAAGTTGATGACAAGATGGTTGGGACCATGAAAAATTTCATGACAATGGCTCAATCCACATCATGACCATAGATGAATAAAGGATTCCACTATTGGTGAATAGATATAGACTCAAAAGGTACAATAATCCCCTAACAAAGGAAGAGTTTACATACATAGTGAAAAGTCAAAATTTGGATGTGGTTGAAAGTAGAGATGCTCCCAATCCATCCAAACACTAAAAAAAGAAAAAAAGAATAAAATACCTAGATGAAAACCTCATTGAGTCATTTGGGACAAGTCTCTAGTTGAAAACCTCCATGGAGGCAACCTTATATTTGAGAAAAATAAAAAGTACCTCATACTGAAACTTCTTAAAGGCATGGTGATACAATGCAATGGTGAAAACTAGAAATGGCACAATTGCCTTGAGAAAAATAAAAATATATATAATAAAAAGTAAAAATAGATAAATATACAGGTATCCAAGGCCATGAATATCACCAAAGACCTCCATCACCTTCATAAAGGAAATACAAAGGAAAAATATCATCCAAGCAAAATAGAGAAATAAGGTATGCAACAAGTCATTTTTTTGACAAGCATATAATACTTAATCAACAAGCATCATCAAATTCAACCCTACAAGATTGAAAATCACTCTCAAATATTCTACATCCTGCAACACAAGTTAATGAGATCAAATATCATATCACCTATTCACATATTGTACCACCTATTCACATATAATACCACTTATTCACATTTTCAAATATGATACCACTTATTTTATATCATACCACCTATTCACATTTTTCACAACAACATATTTTCAAATTTTCATTTATATCACTTTACATTACCCCACATCCACTTCATACCACTCTATCCACCCTCCAACGTCATTAAAACATCATTAGGGAGAAACATAGTTAACTACAAGCTTCTACATGAAAAATTATAGTCAACGAGTTTTCTATAGGAAGACCTACATGAATCTACAAAAAATCTACAACAAGCATTTTTTTAAGCAAACTGATTTCTCTCTTACACAAAAAGCATCACCATGATCATGGAAATATTAAAAAAATAAAAAATAAACATCCCTGATCATCTACAATATCCTCTATTCATATACAAGATACTCTTGTCATTTACAGGATCCCCTGCAACTGCACAAGTGACCTACAGAAAACATCACGATGACAAATGACATGAACAAGGAGACTAAAAAATACATCAACAATTACAAATCCAAGCATATGAAATCTAAGGTATTCTTTCATCCATTCACACATTAATTGTTTTATAATTTGCAAAGTTGCAAATAATATATGTTTCACATGGTCAACCAAAATTCCACATAAAAAAAAACCAAGGTGGGCCTCAGTCTACATGTAGGGGAGGTGGAATTTCAAAACATAAGGGTGTGAGATGGTTAATAGGAATGGTGCAAGGGTGTTGTAATACCCCTGTTTCCAACAACTTGTAACTAATCATTAATTATGATCACCATGCTATGACATGTGAACACTTTAAATGTATTATTGTTTAGATTTTCAAAAACTTACTGTGGGGGTGAGGCCTTGAAGTATTGGCCATGATATCACTAGAGGAAAGAGTGAGGAAACTGTAGAGGGGTTTCATTATGAAAAAATGACTCAAATTCTCTTTTTTGAAATAATAATCCTCATCCTGATCCTAAGGAAAAATCATTTAATGAAAGAAGGGTTGGTGGTTGAACAATCAACTACCCCCATGAATGGAAGCATGGAGAGTCTGGCCGAGGAGACAAAAAACTATTAGCCTGAAGTAGCACAGAGTGCAGTTTCCTTGCAAGCCCAGACTGACCCAAATTCCTTCTGACAGAAAGAACATGACATGTATGGAACCTCCCTGGGGGAAAAAGGAGATGGCGTGCAAGAGAATAAATATACCATTCATAAAGAGGAAGAGCACATGAGGATCTCCAACTGAGAAGAAGAACTAAATGATTATGTTGTTCTAGTTAAAGGGAGAGAACATGAGAAATGATCTCAGAGAGTTTGCAAAAAACATGACCTGAGCAGAGGGTTGCAAGCTTGATGTTGAGGGATCATCTGATAAACCTCATAGAGTTTTTTTATAGAGAAAGGATCTCTTAGAAATTGCAAAAGTTCTCTAGTGATATCATGGCTTGGCACAGGGGTGGCTAGAGCGTTAAGAATGAATGACTCTGATCCTACAGTTGGGTAGAAAGGTGAACACCCACAGTGAGTTGTTCGGTGATCGACTGTAATGGATAAGTATTCCATATACTCTATAGAATTGAATTTAAAATGTCTGATAGAATGCTTGTATTTTCTCTATACAGATACATCCTTGATATATAGGGATGATGGTATATTATTGTATCTTTTTTGGATGTTATATAATTATGAATCTGGCAGTCCAGCCGACTGAATATTTTGAGGCAGATTTTGACCATTGTCCCATGTCCATTGTTTTCTTCTTACTTCTACCTAGAAAAGGAAAACTATTAGTAATGGGGTTCTAAATGAATTTGGGACATAAGGATTTTGCCTCTGTAATGGTTAGAGTATTCCTCAAAGGGATTTCCCAGGGATCAATCCTACAAGTAAAGAGTTGGGATAGACTCTACAAGACCGTTTGTGTCCGGTCGATCCCTCAGATTTTCTTTCCCTGTTTCAAAACTTGAGTTATGTGAATGGAAAGCGCTTCCTTCAAACCAATCCTCCAAGTAACCATGGGCTCATGCCCATGATATTAACCAAATTTCATATAAGAGTTAGGAGTGTGGCCTCTGGAGCTTGATAAAGTTCCATAGGACCAATACCTTGGAACCCTTTGCTACACTCAAAAGGATCTAAGTTGTTCGTGACTCTGGGAGTCTGGAGCTCCGGGCTGAATGAACATTGCAACATCCAAATGTGTCGAAGGTGACCGGTCAAACTGGTAACTCGACGGTTGACCGACAGTTGGCGGTCATTTACCCATTATAGTGGGATTCAGCCCCTTGTTAAATCTCGATCCACTTCTCGGTCGCGAAGTAACGTGAACCTTATATATGAGGCTATTTAGGATTTCCCTTGACCGTTGGATCTATGCCATGGTCATTCGACGTTGACCTGCTCTAGGAGAGAAAAGGTGTTAAACAATCAGAACCTCCAAATTCTGAACCTGCAAAGTAATGAGGACCATGGATCTAAGGATCCTTCGAGACCCTTCTTAGCCGTTAGATTGAGCCTAGTGAAAGGATAACGTAAATTACTCTGGTGAATTCCTACTCTGGGAGGTTCGACATGTTGGTGAACGAGAATATTGCCTGAGAGTTGAAGGCCAGAGTGACATGGAATGCTGATGTCACCTAGGGTGATGTGGACCCATAGTAGGTGTGCCACGTGTTACCCCGATCCGTGACTTTCACAGACCTTATGTGTTAAATAGACCTTGACATGTGTCACCAGTTGATTGGGCCATGTGTCACCCTTGGCTTCTTACAAATGTATTACATTGGATATACGTCGTGGTTACTTCGACGTTGACCTACTCTAGGGGAAAAAGAGTGTTAAATGGGTGGAACCCCCAAACACTGAAGTAGCGAAGTGACGAGGACTGTCGATCTGAAGAATATTTGGGGTCTCTCTTGACTGTTCGATCTAGACCGCGGTCAGCCTGACGTTGACCACTCTGGGATTAAAAAGGAAATTACATAGCCAAATCCTAGAACACCGAAGTCGCGAAGCAACGAAGGCCGTAGATATGGGGATCTACGTGGACCTATCTCGACTGTGGGATAAAAGTGTATTGGGAGGTTGTTGGCAGGAGTTCAAACTTTGGAGCTCTGGGAGATTTCATAGGTAGTAGAGGTTGGAGGCTCCTGGGGGTTGTCAGTCAAGAGTGGCATGTCACGCTGATGTCACCTAGGGTGATGTGGACTCATGTTCGACATGCCACATGTCATCCTGATTCATGATTTTTATAGACCTTATATGCCAATTGGAACGTGACATGTGTCTCCCATTTATATGGCCACATGTCATCTTTGTTCCTTACCGCGTGTCACCCCCTCGTGCGTAGTTGCTTGACCTAATGGGTAATGGCACCCCAGAAGTTCAGGAGTTCAGAACTCTGGGAGGCTTAGGGTGTTAGAATGTATGCTCCAATAGGGCCAAAGTCCAGAGACATGTGGCAGGATCCCAGGGTTTCAGGAATCTGAAGGATATGCGAGAAGAGAAAAGGGTGTTCAGTGTCAGAGCGTCGAACGTCGAAATACCCTAATCCTATGCGTCAAGTGAGGGAGAATCTCAACCATTGGATTTAATGATGGATTGATCTCCACCATAAATGTAGGAGTTCTAGGGAACTCTGGGACTTCAGGACTCCAGGAATGTTTCAAACATGGACAAGAAGGACGAAGGGCCGAAGGCCCGGTGATCGCGAAGGCACGGGGAACATCCCCTATAACCGCCACTCCTATGGCCATGTCATCGCTAGATGATGACAACCTTGGTCGAGTCTATGCCATGTGGGATGGTACAAATAAGGTGAACCCACGTGGGTGCCACATGGCCCTTGACCAATGATGTTTAAAGAACTTTGGAAGGGCATAACTATCAATCTAGAGCTTGGATTTGAGCATGGTAATAGTCGTTGGAAATCTATTGACGAGAAAAAGATGATGGAGATCTCAGGAAGAGGATTCAAGATTATTGAGAAAAGAAAAATTATTATTCCCCATCCCTTAAAAATGTACTTAGGGGTCGGGTGTGTTACAAAGTGGTATGAGAGCGAGAAACAACACTTGGTCTGCTTGGGCTCACGAAAGAGTCAAGTGATTATTTTTATTTCTTAGAAAACTTTAAGGGAGAGGGAACCCCACCCTACCCTATATAGTAGAGAATGATTCAAACACAGGCCTAGATGGGCTGAGGAACAAGCCTAAGACTAGTTTACCAAGGCTAAGATGAGCTTGTTGAGAGTATTACTGTCGTACACAAATTATCTGCATAAGTTCCTTGAGGAGAAGGATGCAGAGTAAAATTCAGTTTGGATTTTACCCAATGAGATTGAATCATGCTAGACTGTGGTATAAGAAGCCTATCATTTATTTTGGATAAATGATATCCAGTCCTACAAAAGTGGGATTATGCTGAGGGGCATTAATAATAAAACTTGGATGAAAATGGTGTAAACCCGTTTTAAGGAGTACTTGAGTCCAGAAGGAAAATGAAATGAATAGGTGGCAGGAATTGCCTAAAAAGTTGGCTTATGAAGCCTCTATTAAGTAAAAGTGATTATTAAATGAAGGATTTGGAATTTGGAGAAAAATCCTCCATGTCTAGAGGCCTCATTGGAGTAGGTGAGATCAACCTACTTGACCTGTTATAACTGGAAAAAAAAAACTTCCTACTAGGGTAATCCCTCTTTGTAAAATAAAAGGAGTCTTATGGGTTGAGGACAACCCTCATGGAAGAAATGAGGTGACACAAGTAAGTTTAAAAGCTCATGGTTGTGCTAATGAAGTGTATATCCATGTTAACTCAAGGGAATGTCTATGCATAAGAATGCAAAGAGGTAAGAAAGTGGAATATATCTGCACTGCAAACATAGGTGAAATGATTGGTGCACAAGGATATGCTAGAATGCATATGGAAAAATATTGAACATGAAAATTAGGAATGTTATAACCTANATGTCTATGCATAAGAATGCAAAGAGGTAAGAAAGTGGAATATATCTGCACTGCAAACATAGGTGAAATGATTGGTGCACAAGGATATGCTAGAATGCATATGGAAAAATATTGAACATGAAAATTAGGAATGTTATAACCTATGGTGGGTTGTAAGGTATGGTATACTAATGAACCTTTTAGATGAGAATGAACCTATGTCAGCAGGAGTTAACAACAAGAATGAAATGTTGATAATGTTGCGGCCTATTACCTTAATAATATAGGACTGTAAGGATTGATGAGAGACTGATGCAAGGTCTGATTAAGGAGGTGTCAAAACACCTTTGGATTACCAATGTATCATAATGACATCGAGAGGTGGATGGTAGCCATATGGGTATGGCTTAGTATACTTAGATAGATATAAGAGGGAGTTTAGGAAAAGATTCCCTTGTAGAGATCTGTTGACCAAGAATGAATTGATGCATGAAGAAGAGACTATAAGTGGTTATCTTACTGCCTTGAGTTATACAATAACTATCCATATGAATTCTGAATTATGGAAGGTTTTTATAGTAGAAAATGAAAAAGTGACCCTTGTTGGTTATTTCCATGTAGAGAGGGAAACATCAGTATGAATTATGACTGTGAGACTAGTCATATGATTGATTGTAATATCTCACTAAAGAACACTAATACTAAAACTAAAATATCAATGTGAACGAATGAGGTAAAAAGGTTCAAGCGATGCACCTACATGTTAGCACTCAAAATGTACTGGTAAAATTTTAGCGCCTTCATAAAGTTTAGGCTAGATTTACCCATTTTCCCGGTCTTTAGCTAGTGCCACGATTTCCAAAGTTTCCATTAAGTCTTGAAGCTCCCACTGATTTCTTTTGCCCATAAACTCCTATGATCTATGACCTATAACCTGCATGGAAAAAAATAACATTTTTTTAATCAGTTTCCCTAGATCTTTATTTTTATAGTTTCTCATATTTTTAAATAAAAATAAAAATTTTATTTGTTTTATTTAGCCTTTTTAACCAAAAATTGGATGGTGTGTGCGCTTAAGTGTCAACCACTTTATTTGTTTTATTTAGCCTTTTTAACTAGAAATTGGGTGGTGTGTGTGCTTAA
>ML830978.1:83806-99929 GCA_009831015.1 Picea engelmannii | reverse complement strand
AGTTTTGTATACAACATTTGCATGATCTCCAAGTCAATAATTGACACAATATTGTATTCAATGTTTACATAATTTGGGATGCAAATACATGTGCCTATGTAACTTTCAAGCCCTGTATGCTTTATGTATTGATTTTTTTTACAATTTAAACAGTGGCAGTCACATCACTCTATTTTCATTCCATTTGTTTCATAACATAAGTGTGCAACCTGAGTAGCCTTATTCAACTTTTTTATACATATGATCAATGAACCTTCTTTTAGATTATAAATCGAAATAGTGTTGTTTTCTTTTGATATCTAAGATTACTTAATAGCTTACGTAATATGTAAGATTAGAAATAGTGTGATTTCTTTGTTTAAAAGTACTAGCATACTAGATTTGGTGGGATAGAGAATGGTAAGACACAAATGCACCTTTACTTCGAAATTTCTGAAGAGGTTCTAGTCAGATGCATTCACTTTGGTGCGCATGTTGTTTCACTAGTTCTAAAGCTATGTTAGTGCTACATGAATAGAGCTAAAGATACTAGAGCTAGATTTAGGGGAATAAGTAGAGTATTTACTCCAGATAAAAAGACTCCTTAAAATAGTAACTTGTTGGTAGACAAGTCTACAAAAGGAGGATAGGAAGTTAAGATTCCAAAAGGAATTTCCACCAAATAGAAACCTACAACAAGTGAAACTAAGAAGCCTATCATTTCTCCATCCAATTCTATAGTAGGGGCAGAGGTAGCAGGTTGCTCGGATTTCCAACCATAAGGTGAAGAAGAGTTTGATCCAATCCTTGAACTAACATCTCCACACATACTCTCATAGTACATCATATCCAGGAGAAAAAACATGGTTGAAGGAAAATGAGAGATACATAACAATGATGGAGGTGAAGTACATGGAACTGAAGAGGTAACTTTTGGGTTTCCAATAGTGGATCCTAATAAAAATGTGTAGATGAAAAGCATACATCCCTCAGTTCTAACTCACTTCCATGTTCTGGTAAGAAAAGACCATAACTCTTTTCTTTTCGAGTTTTATATTCTCTGTCGCAACTATGATTATACCTATGATGCACAAAATCTAAAGTTGTTCATGGGTCTGGGTGGGGACACCATTAGAACATGGGAAAAATGTGTGGCACTTTCCTCAAAAAATATAAATATTGTTATAAGGATAGGGAATTGAGAGAATACATATTTTAAATGACACAATTAGAGAAAGAAAACCTAGAAGATTACCTTGAGAAATTTTTGTATAATATTCAAAGATATGAACAACATAAATTGGAGCTAGAAACCATTAGAACCATTTTCTTGAGAGGATTGTTAGATGAATCAATAAATTTCTCAATTTAATTGGATTTGGTGATGTCTCTCGAGTAACCATTGAAGAAATTTGTGATTTGTGTAGAAGATATTCTCGGAGATAGGCCATATCTGATAGAGGATGAAGAGACACTCTACCCAAAATCACCAAATATGCAACAATTGATCTCACCAAAGATGAACTAGGAAATTTGATTGAAAATTTTAAGACTAATCTTCTTGGCACTCTCAATATACAATTAGATACTTTGAAATTTAAAAAGAAAAAAGAAGATGAAAAAACAGTTCTTTCCATTTCCTGTCCTAGGTGCAGAGAAAAAAACCCACTAAGAGATTTTCCTCTTGATAATATTAAAATATGTTCCATTTGTGCAGGACAACATCCAAGAGAACATTGCCCCTCCTTGACTAGACTTAAAGTAGCATATCAAGAAGGAATCCAAGCAACATAACAATTATGTGCACTTGCACCAAAAATACCTTCGTAACCAAGAGTACTAGGAATGTATTCAAATCCTACATCTCAATTTACTTCATATTTTCATGGTCATTAGTATCCATCACAATGCTTGGATCCTACTATGAATTGGAAAGGATGGCCCCAATAGCAGGTCTATAATTTTCCTTGGAAACAAGGATGGTAGGGACCCAACTATGGGAAAATGCCTACCTATACCTGTTGGCACGGAATTGATCAGACCAGGGTCCTCAGGTTATGAACCAAAGGTATCGTGTAGTCTAGAGCACTGGCATTTTCATCTCCTTCGAAGAGAAGAAGTCTCACCCAAAGTGCAACCAAGACAAAAGGATAGGGAAGGGAAAGGAGAATACTTAGGTAGGTTCCCAGAACCTGCAAGATTCACCATGATCTTTCACAAGACATTATAACTACAGAACATATCTGAGCTCATAAATGCAAGAACTGAAGATAATTAAGTTGCGAGAAGCATTTATACACAGAGACATCATATTGATATTATGAAGCATAAATAAGTATTGTAAAGATACAATGCATAAACATACACATAGAATGATGCATCAAATTTCAAAATTTTGGATCCTTATTTATATATTATCATCCGAACTTATCAGATACAACCTCAGAGACACAAATTAGTACTATGTTACAAACTTCTGGCTCTGTAATCATTCCACATAGCTCTATCTACCCAAAAATGTATATAAATTACATCTACAGAACCTTTTCTCAACTAAAACCCAACCTATCAACAATAGCCAAGAACAAGAACAAGAGCAACCCTTTTACAATAATATACATCTCATATATATAATCTGATTGGGATATTTTGGCTTTAGGTTTGCATGCTTTCTTGTTCTGTTGCAACTGCTTTTTCCTTGATAGCGTTGCGCTGTCCTTTTCCACAACTGATTCCTGTTACTTTTCCTCGCTCCACTTTCCATATTCTTCTGTAGCTTTCACAACTCATGTTAAGCCAAAACTGGGATTGCAGTCCTTCTTGCACAACTTCGAATCCAAAAATGAAGGGCCCAATAGGGACCGACCACAAGACTTGACTCGCCCTCGAGTCAAGTACTCAGATCTTTCACATATTCTAGGAGTAACTGTTGCTTTCCCTTTTCCTCCTTTCCCTCTTTATTGTCCTCTTCATATTGCGCTTTCTCTTTCTCTGCCTCTTCAAATGAAGGGCCCAACTCTGGGACTAACACTAAGGCTCGCTTCTTGAATTCTTGAAAGTTCCCAACTTTATTCTGCCATTTCCTGGCAAGGAGTGAGCCCTCGATGACAAACTATTGGGCCGCATCTGTGATACATCCTTTGGGATTGGATGCAACCAAAGAGTTCCATTCAGAGTTTGTAGTTGCATCAAACTGATGCATTTTCATGTATACTGTCTGAATGATCGGTTGAAAGTCGTGCAAATCCTTATTGGCTACAGATTGCACCTCAAACAGAGCGTTCAACTCATTTTTCGCTTGCTGAATTTGATCGAAATTATGTTGTTTCTCCAGCGGATCCATAGTAGATGCAACTTTCTCATTCAACAAATGGATTCTAGTGTGCACGTCCTGTAAATTCTGGTTGTGACTAGCGATAATTCCCATCCAATCATTGACTTATCATAATATATTTGTGCACTCAGTTGTGCGCTTGTGTAGTGTTGCTCGAGCATTGTTGACTTCTAGCACTATTTTATCCATCTTCTCCTGTAGCTTTTGAGGTTGTTGCTCTACTTCTTGCTGACTTTGCCGCAACTACACTTTCAGATGCTCAGTGTGAATGGACAATTGTTCCCATGGTCCTTGGATTAATTCAATCTGATGCTTTGGCTCTCCTGCATCACTCGATTATGGAAGTTTGGGTGAGACCTTCCGTATTTCCAGCGAGGCTTCAACAAACCTCTCCTAAACTCGTTCCAGTTTGTGTGCCACCTAGATCTTATCTTGTTCTTCCTTTTTTTCTGCCCGCTTGAGAAAGGAGCGCTTCCTCCCTTGCAAACTTTGTAGACTTTTCATCCTACTAGAGCCTTTGCTCTAGTTTATCATTTGAGGCTTTGATCATTCTGACTAGGTGCGTCGTTGGCCACTTTGCAAGGTCAGCGGAAGAAGGGGTGGCGTCCCTAGGTGGTCAAACTTGCAGTGGAAGTCCACTGACCATTTATTCCTCTGAGGGGGTCTCTACCTCCTCTTCTCATGTAGGTGCTCCTGGCACAAGCCTCAACCCCAACATTGATGGTAGGAGCGTTAGAACTTCTGTTTTGGCCAAAAAATGTTGCAGCAACTTTGCGCATTGCTGAGGGTTTTGGAGAACTACCTCCATCTACTCCTGCATTGACGTTGAGCTTTGTCCTGAAGTTGTCTCAGGTTTCTTATGAACCTCTGGTATCTCCCCCTATTTATGTGCCTCCGCTTCTAGAGTTGTGCTTCCCATGGCACCCTCAACCTTGGTTGTTGAGGCAATGTGCTTGGGAATTCAGACTTATGGATTTTCTACCATTTGCATCTTTGTTGGAGATAGCGTGTCCTTATGCAACAAAAAAGGTATTATTTGTTGGTCCTAGGATTCAGGGTTCGGGCTAGTCAGTTGTAGCCTCTGCTCAGGTACTTTTGGATTTGGACCAGGGAGTTTTGGTCTCTACTTGGGTAACTCTGGGTTTGGACCAGGGATTTATGGCCTCTACTCGAGTATTTATAGGGGATTGAGTTGCATGGGTTATGGATCAGTGGTTTGGGGTGGATTGTCAGTTTATGGAGGTGGCGAATGAGGTTGTGGTGGTGATGGAGGGTGCTTAATGATGATGGTGGATGGAGGAGTCAGGCTCAGGGCCATCTTGGATATGTATGATAGGGGTTGCTCGAACCATTGAGTGAGTGTGAGGGACGGTGGATGAGATGGGTTGGGGGTTCAGAACCTTTCTCAGTGAGATCCCCATCCCGATTTTCTTACCCACTGGCTCTGTAATGAACAAAACGCTAAGGATTTCGTTGGCATCCTTACCTATCAACACAACTTTCTCTGGAAGTTGTGGGAACACCGACAATGTCCTCTTATTGCACTCCAATGGATGCATCTCCTCCTATTCTTCAGAGTCCATCTATTCCAAAGATTCTTTATTCTATGCCTTTGGGCCTGAGCTCAGTCCTACCCCTTCTTATTTACCTTTCTTATTCAATATCTCGGTGGGAAAAACATAGTGCATCACGGACTTGCGCGGGTTGTGTTTGAATCCAGGCCACGACATCACCTCCTTGTCGAAGGTCTCTTCATCCAAATAGAATGATAACATCCACAAGTGGAAGTCCTCCCTATTGGCATACCTTCGCCACACAAATGTATGGTGTCAGTTCATGCTGAATGTTATGTTCCTCGTATTGCAGTTAAGGATATCCTGTGGGATGTGAAACCTCTGTGTTGCGTCAATTATCTTGTTGTACCACTTCAAGAACATCCTGTTTTTGAAGGTGGTGTTATCCGAGTTCGTCCTTGAATTTCAGGGCTCAAACATTTTTTCTAAGCACCCCTTATCTGCTAGTGCCAATGGTCTTCTGGCGAGTGGTGTCCACTTGAGCACTTCAAATGCAAGAAACAAGTATCCATAGGTGAAAGTACCACCTTTATCCTGGGCTTCCTCGCAGGCCAAAAGTAGTTCCTCCAACATGTATTTGCACCAGTTGAAGACAATGCCATTGGCGCAAAACTCTATCACTGATAAAGCATCTAGTGTGCATTCTCCCTTGTATTAGGACCTCATGAATTAGATAGCTATGATGTAGAAACTAGTCCTGACTGTCTCAAGTAGTATGGGGTCGATCTTGGCCGTGCGCCCCCCCTCTGTCTGTGGAACCTCTCATATAGGCTGGGCTCCCCTTTCTTCTTGTCATGCTTCCTGGGACCCTGGAACCCTTTGGACACATCCTTGCCCTCTAGGGATAGTCCAGTAAGATGGTGGATGTATTTTGTGTGGATTGGATATCTCCTATCCAACCACAGACTTATGTCATGCACCCTCCTGGTCAGAAACTTGGTACACCTTGCAACTTCTCCAGTGGTTCCAAAAACTGGTAAGTCCCTGAGGTTTATGATGGTTGAGTTGAATAGATTGATGAAGTCTGGCTTCGGAAAAAACTGCATGCCTCCCAACTCATTTGGAGCGATACTCCAAAAAACATCTATGTTGATCTATGGGAACAATTCCTGGTCTATTAAGTCGAGGTCGAGGAGCTTGACTTGCTCAAACTTCCCCTTGAGATCACCCATGACCTCAACTTAGGGGTCATAGGGCCCATCTGGTACTGCATCCTTGGAAACGATGCTTTGACTCCTTGTATCTCTCAGCATTATGAGTCTGAACTATCAACAAATTCTGTAGGCGAAACAAGGATTAGGGATCACGACTAAGGGCCGAGGGATTACACAGTCTTGCTCACTCTTTAGAATTCGTAAATATCTAAGTGTTTTCTGGGAAACAATGCATCCTACAATGATTTGTTAGAGCCTTATACTCGGGCTTATCTGGAAAGTTCAGTAATAACTGTTATTCATTATTACCCTATAGACGCAACTTGGATATGAGTTGTTCGACGAGACTGGTTAACGGGGTAAATCCTATTCGGAGATTCTGGAATTTACTGTGAAAGTTGGATAGGGACATGGACGATTCCAGACCTTACCATTTGATGGATGAGAATATCAGCACAAATACCGATGGAATCTTCATGTATCACAACTTTATGGCTTAAACGAATTCAGATGGGGTACCGTAGTAGTAATAAAGGATGTGAATGGACTGGGTTCGTGTGGCACATGGACTCAGATTGTATTCGGATTCGCTCTCCCTTTGATCACAAAGGGGTCCCCATCATATTAATGGTTGTCATTAATAGGTTCTTGACGCTTTTGATCCTACGTTGATGAGTAAGATGTTCTACATCAAACAACACTTAGACAGAAAAATAAATGAACTACATGTCATGGAACAACACTGCACATGTAGACTTTATTAATTGAATTTACATAAATTGCAGAAAAGCTCAAATATAACTACTATACATGCTCCTTCAGACCAGAGAAATATTCCTTTAGCTTAGTTATGAGACATATAGGGTTTCAGGTGAGCATCATTCACCTATCCTGGCCGCAACATACCATCCAGTTGCATAAGTCTGACTACTACAGAAGGTCGGATCTCCGCAACTATAAATGGTCCCAACCAATGCATGCTCAACTTGCCTGTATGCTTCTGGTACCAACTTTCATAGAGTAGGACCTTGTCTCCTTGTGCAAATACTTTAGTCTTAATGTGTCTTTCATGCCACACTTTCTTCCTTTCTTTCTCAACTGACTGATGGAAGTGTGCTAGAAACCTAGTCTCTTCAAGTTCCTGTAACTCCATGAGCCTTTGCACAACTGATTCTTCCTCCGACATGTGTGTGATCTGTGCAATGTACAAACTTGGAGTAATGAATTCTGAAATGGAGTGTACTTGTGGAGTTTCTTTGTGGTTGTCCTGTAAGCCCATAGTACTATTGGAACTTTGTCATCCCAATATTCCCTATTTGTGCATCAAAACTTCTTTAACCCTCTCTCTAGAATATTTTTAAATGCCTCTATTGTTCCATTGGCTTGAAGTTTCTTGGGATGATAATTGTCAATGTGATTTCGAGGTACTAAAAGAAAAACTCACCCAGGAGCCAATCTTAAGGTGGAAAAATTGGTCTTCTCCATTCCACATTTCAATTGATGCATCCAAAAAAACTCTTGGATCCATGTTAGGACAACAATAAATTCAGTCATCCTACACCATATATTTCATTAGAAAGAAATTAACACCATCTGAATTAAACTATATAGTCATGGAAAAAGAATTTCTAGCAGTTGTGCATGCAATTAATAATTTAAGACATTACATCACTAGGTATGAGGTCTTCATTCATACTAATCACTTTGATATTAGGCACCTAATGAAAAAACCTATAACCAATGGTAGGGTGACTAGATGGATTTTGTTGCTACATGATTTCAACATTACTATTCTAGATATACTTGTAAAGGAAAATTTGGTAGCGGATTTCCTTTATAGAATTCATAATTAAGATCAAGCAACTCCTGTAGATGACAATTTTCCCGACGAACATTTTTTTGTTGCATCTAACAACTCCCCATCATTTGTAGATGTGGATAACTATTTGGTTACAGGGAAACTGTTGCAACATCTTTCACCTAGTGATAAGAAGAGGATCATCCAACACACTGCCTCCTATTCTTGGGTCAGAGTGGACCTCTTCAGGACAGGACCCAACTTGATCATCGAAATATGTTTCCATGAAGATGAAGTGTTTGATATATTGAGATATTATCATGACGATCCATGTGGAGGGAACTTCACTGACAAGAGAAAAACATATAAATTTCTTCATTCAAGATACTATTGGCCAACCCTCTTCAAGGATGCCAAATAGTATGTTCAAATTTGCGATAGTTGTCAATGAATGGGCCATCTAATACGATCCTAGAGGTGCCTTTATATCCCCATGTAATCATTGGTCCTTTTGAGAAATGGGATATTGGCTTCATAGGGATGATTATTCTTGCATTGAGAAAGAAATGGTATATCTTAGTTTGTACAGATTATGTAACCAAGTGGGTAGAATCCAAAGCTCTTTTCCATGCTATTGAATGAACAATTGTTAATTTATTTATTTGAGGATATTTTTATTCATTTTGGCGCGCTAAGAGAAATTTTGATAGATCAAGTATCTTAGTTCACATCAAATCTGATACAAGCCATCACTAATAAATATCAAATCAAACACCAAAAATCCTTTCCTTACCATCCACAGGGTAATGGGAAAGTGGAGTCCACCAATAATGTCCTTTAAACAATTTTGAACAAGAAAATACAAAAACATTATGAGGAATGAGTAGATCATCTTACAGAGGCACTTTTGGAATACATGACTACATGGAGGAACACAATTGGATTCACACCATATGAATTAGTGTATGGAAAAAAAGTCCTCCTTCTGATAGAGTTCGAAGTAAATACCTTCAGGATTGTAGCTCAGTTAGCTATGGATATCCCAGAGGCACAACAACAAAGGATAGTTCAATGAAATGAATTGGATGAGATATGTCAAGATTCCATTCAACAAACCAACCTTTTCCAACAACAGATAAGTAAGTGGCATGACAAGTTTATCCTGAAAAAGAAGTTCAAACCAAGTGATTGGGCTCTCCTTTTTTATTCCAAGTTTAAAAATGTTAAAGGAAAGTTCACCCCACACTGGTTATGCCCATACAAAGTTGTGAATGTCTTTGAAAATGGTTCCATGAATATCAAGACCATTGATGGGGAAGTTTCTTGGTCAATGGGCATCGACTAATATTGTACAAGAAACCTATCATTTGAGAATAATTCATCCAACATATTCAACAACAATGTCTTGAGATGGTGGTGCTAAGAATGGATGATTCCAAACCTGCTACTACCTTGCTTTGATTCATTTATTATTTGTCCTCTTTTTAAAACTAACTCTTTGGTGCAGTTGGACAATGAATTTACTTGAAAACCAAGAAACTGGTTGGGAAATGTTCTTCGTGTTCTTCTCAAATAAAATGGAGATTGTTGACTGCAAGATATACAAGTTTAGTTTGTCCCAAAAAGAGGGATTTTTTCTATGCCTAATTTTCTTAACAACAAGGTCAGCAAGATGTTAATTAGGTATGTGAAAAACATTTTCATTACAGAGCTTGGGATAACTATTCTTATTGTATTATCACCATAGTTAGAAACCATCTCTGGTGCAATTAATTTTCTTGTACCATAATCTTCATCAGAGAATAAAAGTTCACAATAAAGTTCTACATGTAATGTTATATTATGGTCCTTCAAAATTATTCGTTTGATGCTCGTGTTAGTTGATGGAGGATCCCTTAAGGTCCTCCTTCTGGAAAAACTTTCGCCATCAACTCTAACACATTATCTGGGGTGAAGGTTAGAGATTTGTATAGTGCCATGGGATTTTCATACATCAATGGTATATCTCCTTGTTTTCAATCATTAACATTCACCAATGCCTCTTGATTGATGAATCTTGCAGGTGACTTGAATTCAACACATCTATTGTAACCTGTCAAGATGCACTAAGGTACTTTAGCACTCATTGTAATTAAGTGCGTGTTTCTTCACGTTGGTTAATGACATACCTTAATGGCTAGTAATCCAACAATTTATTTTCATGATCGACATCAACACATTCATTCACATGATAATAATTGTACCTCGTGTTTGGGTAGCGGTTGAAGACTATGGCATCAACAATAGCTTGCAACGATCATTTCTTCTAAAAATGTTTGTGGCAACATGTTCCAATAAAATACTTCCATTAAATTTTAAAATGGTAGAATGGTTTATGTAGTGTGGTTCATACTGGGATAATATCCTTAGCCACAATCCATCCTTGTTCCACATTTACATTTTTGTTGCAGTTATCTTTCCTTCCAACATATTCAACATCATTTTTCATCAACATTCTTTGCCATTTCATGTTGCAAAAAATGACAGTTTTTACAACTAATTACCTCCTTCTTGTGCAACATGAAGAACAAAAAAATTATAGGTATGTTGGTCATCTGCAAAATTTAATTCACTGATCAGTTTTGCACATGATTGATTTTGATAACAAGTTCAAAACAAAGTTCTTAGAGACACACTTTTTAATATTCTAAAAATATATGGAGATTATATAATTATAGTCAAGGTTTGATGCTTTTCATCTCTCCCTGTATTTGAAAACAACTAGGCACTTCAATAGAATAAGTTTTACAGATAATCGTCATTAAATTTATCCACTTCATCATCAACATCCATGTTCCAGTCATTTTCATGAAGCTACAGGAAATCCTGTAACAATCAAGCAATCCTGTGACTAATGTTCTTAGTTGTCACAGGATCCCTATATCAATTACCAGAAGTCTTGTAGCAACTTGTGTTTAATTCCATGTATTTTTTTCAGTTTGAATAAAGATAGTAAGCTTCAGAATGAAGGATTAGAGTTTCCCAAGCAACTCTGAACTCTTATCCTTGATGACTAGATCATCCTTCTCCAACAATAATAATTGATTTGTTTGCTTCAAGATTGGCCTTTAATATTCAAGTCTCATCACCATCTATTCTCAGAAGTCAACACCAAATTCTTTTACAACAGGTTTATACTCTTCTTTGCAGACATTATTTCAGTCAAACATATGGTTGCATAAAAAATTTCAAAGGTAAACTAAGGTAAGGGATCGATTTTCTAAATTTTCCTAAGTTTATCTAAAACATGGTAAGTCATATGATAACCACCTTACGAGATCTTGATTATAATTCATGTAACATGTTTTTCACCCTATCCTCATATTGATTCCCAACCAATACGATTTCAACCTGTCACATATCCTTTCACCACTCTTATATATCATTACAAACAAACCCTTCACCACTGTCGAGATCATGTTCATGCATGAACAATAATAACCCTCTTGTTATCATAATAATCCTCTCATGCTCATTTCAAATCATTGACATGATTTGAAATGAGCTTCTAGACCTCCTTCCATATTCAATTTTGTAAGTTTCTAAGACCTCTTTACAATTTCGTGAGCTTCTAGACTGCATTCCATAACTAATCACACCTAAATCATTTTCATCCTCACCTATTACTAGCAGGTAATTCGTTCAAAACAAGGTACCCAACGGAACTATACATGCTAGAGCTTGCCACACAATGAGGAAGACATGAATTGTCATATATGAACCCTCATCATTGGCCACTTTAGAGGGGTACCTAGAATACAATGCAAGCAAATCCATGCTTTAGAACACATGGTGGCTACCGTTTCTCCATCGATTTAAAGGGCACAAAGACTTTTTTACAGATGCGTTTGCACGGGGTTTTGATGGGAAAATCATGCGAATTGGTGAACTGGTCATGAAATTTCCAGAGGATACAATTTCATAGGCCAGGCCTACCCCAAATTGGAGAAACATGGTTTAATAATAAACAGATAGATCAGGGGGTGTGGTCATGATTTCTATGCCAGAAAGAATGAGCATTGTATTGGAAAAGAGGAGTTCTGAGGTCATGACACAAGGAAAAATGGTGAAACCTGCTATTTGTGCTCCAGGAGTTCATGACATGTGAAGGACGACATGCAATTTTTTTCTTACACCACATTCTCCTAATATTACACTTTGAATCAGGGAACCACATCAATTTCCCATTTTATTTATGATAAAGTATAGGAAAAATGTCAAAGTGTATCCGGTGAAACCCTAAGAATATTAGTAGCAACATATACCACCATGGTATCGTTTGAATAATGATAGTGGAGGAATTGCACCAACAAAACGATAGTTGGTATGCATTTTTAGTTCATAATAATTTCATTGAGGAGGGTACAAAACTAGTCAAAATGCCTCAGGAGGTCACTATTATTCTTGATGATAATGAAAACATTAATAACAATGAATACCTTAGATCCCATGGATATGAGGGATTCACTATTTACATACATGATAAAGGGGATATGTCATCATATAAAAAACATGAGCAACCAACATTGGGTGCATCACCTATGCCCCGAAGATTTACATGGAGTACGACTAAGAAAAAGACCGAGAAACAGAGTATAAAAGTCACACTACCAGTTTCTCCATGCCTACAACATGTGGAATTTGTACATGAGGAACAGGTATAGATAGGGCATAGTTTCATTCAACATAAATAATTTTCTAAATCATGGCCTAAGAAATTAAGGACCAATAATTATGAACCCAAAGCCTCTAATTTCCAACCTAATCCAGTTGAGACAATGACACCAATGATGGTCTATTTTGAATACAATGCAGGGTACAATGAACCTACAAAGAAAATAATGTCTTCAAGAATTCCAAGCATGCCAAATGTATTAAACATAAAGAAGAAGAGGAAGAAAATTAGGAAGCTAAAGAGAGAGATTAGGGAATTCAAATTATTGGATAATCATTTGAAAAATGAGAACAAAATTATACAGTAAAGGAATGACGATTTACATGTAGATATTGAGATATATTCTAAGGAGAATAAGAAATTTCTCAAGTACACTAAAAAGTGGTATAACAAACTCAAATGATGATCATACAATCTTTTACAAGGAAACTTAGGGTAGAAAAGAAGAGGAAGGCGTCCAACGTCAACATCTCCATAGGCAAGTAACCTTGATGAAATAAATGACCAATTTTTCTACAATTTTGAGTCAGAACAATAGTTTTTATTTGCATGAGGTCGTGAAAGATATTCGGCATGGGGGGATGTTGGGCCTCTGAATTGATGATATTTTACTTCTAGTAAAACCCTTTTTAAACCTATTTACCCTTCTCTTTTTCCCGATTATCTCGCACATCAACATAATGACCAAAGGGTTTTGATGAATATGTTACTTTGAGATAAAAGGTAAATTTGTCATCAAATTATGACTATTTCCATTTTTTTGGTAGCTTAGGAATTTTATTGATTGACTTATTGTTGATGAAGTTTTTCTCTAAGTCTAGATCATGTGACATAGACAAATATCCTACAAAAACATCGTTGTTTTACATATCAGTACCCAACTTGGAGCCAAACCACAACATGTGTTTTGTTTGTAGTCGGGTCAATGCAAAACAATGTCCATTTCATCCAATTCCAGAAGTCAAGGAGTACGTTAGCCATAGGTCAAAGAATAATACAAGTGTTGCCAATGTTATCACAACCTTGCCTGATTTCATTCGAAATATCTAGGTGGTGATATCCTCATGCATATCCATGTCATGAGGATATCACATATATGATTTGTTGTGCCTATTTTTCTTTACATTACCATAAAAGAGTTAATTTGATATATATTTTGTCATTTTTCTATTGTAATCCGATTTGGAAATGTGTGGAGCAGGGGATTCGGTTGAAATGCCTTTTCCACTCTTGGAATTATTTTTGTGTAAAAAATGTAGTAGCACAACGATGTAAACATATAGAGACATATAGTAATCCTTTTATTAAAAACTCTAATTATTTATAATAGTTGAGATACAATTCTCCTTATTAATACAAAGTGACGAGCTGATGTTTGAGATCTATTTCATGTTGCAATATTGTTGTTAATTCTGTAGTTCTTTTAAGCAATGTGAAGCCAGTTGGGAGGGCCCACCAATTTGGTTACCCTTGCTCTATTTTCTAGCACTAGAGGTAATAATTCCATTTCTCTTCTTTAATAGCTAGTGTTTTTTTGAGTATGCACGTAGTATAATTCTATTTGTTTTCATATCCTTTAGTTTTGTATACAACATTTGCATGATCTCCAAGTCAAGAATTGACACGATATTGTATTTAGTGTTTACATAATTTGGTATGAAAATACAGGTGTCTCTGTAAATTTCAAGCAATATATGCTTCATGTATTGATTTTGGTTACAATTTAAATAGTGGCAGTCACATCACTCTGTTTCGATTCCACTTGGTTCATAAGCTAAGTGTGCAACCTGGGTAGCCTTATTCAACTTTGTTTTACATATGATCAATCCACCTTATTTAAGATTATAAATCAAAACAATGTTGTTTGATTTTGATATCTATCATTTATACATTAGAGATCCATAGTTGCAAATGTTCTAAACTTTTCATGTTTTTCTTGCATAGTGTGTGTATATGGATTGATCCTCCCTTCTATGTCCCTCTCTTAGGTTAATGAGAAAGTTGTTTTAAGTGGAGGTAAATCTCATTTAAGGTTGAAAAATAACATTGAGTTTGATTATGTTATACAAACGTCGTGTACTTCACAGTGAAAGAAACATAACCCGTGCCCTTTCAAAAAACTCTGCATTGTTACCCAGTCAAGATCATCTCCTTTTATTTTGCAATCATCAGTGTGCGAAGTAGAATAACCTTTTACATGCATTGTTTTCTTTCTTCAATTACAAGAATAGTGCCACTTGAAGGTAGGAATGATATTTTCTCTAAGAATTGCATACATGAATGCTCAGGAACTACTTGAGTGAAAGATTGTAGTCTATGCTAGCGAAGCACTTTCTTGTTTTGCTTCCCAATGAAAAATATTCTTGAAATTTGTATAGTCTTAGTCAATGCTAGGAAATAATTTATTTTCCATATATTAGATAGTAATTCATGTCCTATTCCATGCATATACAGTGTTGGAGTCTCTAATTTTATGCCCCTGGATTGATGATTTAATGATCAACATTTTAAGTTAATTAATTTTCTCGATAGACAACTTCACCCAAAGCTTCACCCAAAAAACTACACAACTAAGAGAACACCGTGGAGAGTGAAGAGAGAAAGAGGTGAAGACCTATTTTCATATTCTATTAAAGGAGAATATGTGTCCCAGAGAGTTGCATAAATACAAGAGGTCTTCCTTGACAACGGAGCAAGTAGTTTTTTTATGGAATTGGGAGAGAGTGGAAAAGGAGCTCAAGCATGGGATGGCATCTCTTTCAACTCCCATTGGTTGAAGAATGAATTCCTAGAGGATGGACCAACTTATATGTGACCAAGAATCCTAAAACTAGCATGTAGGCGTATGCAAGATGGTTGTTCAACTGACGTGGCCACAAAAGGTTGTTTCCATTATGAGAATTGTGATGGTAGCATGTTGGGGTCACACTTAGCAGAAATACCAACATTCAACTTGGATTCATTGACAACCAAGATGGATTGTATCCAAGATAAAGAGGGATATGTGAATGGATGTTGAGTCCATAATTCATATTCAGAGATTGCTCAAAGTTTAGTCACTAAGAATATTGTTGCATTGTAGGAACAAGCGAGATAGTACCAGAGCCAAAGCCATAGTTGAGGACCAGAGCCAGTAACTAGAGCCATGAGCCAGAGCCAGAGTTAGAGCTACAGTCGGGAGACAACATCAGAGACACATTCCAGAGAATCATAAAACATTGATCCAAATTGGTTTTCTATATATTTTGTAGAAAAAAAATCCTTTCAATGGGAAGGTGTGATCCAAAATGGATCCAGAATGAGAGTGGATAAGACTCAGTACATGAAAAATAGATTGAAAATCATAATGAATTATGCAAGACATGAAAACAAATTCAAAAAATTCAAGTTTACATGGAATAATCCAAATAATGATGTAAGATAAAAGTTAAAGAAAAATAATTAAATATGATGAAGAAATGGAAAGGAGACACTACTACATATGGGCAGATTATTCCATGAAAATTTTCCATGCTTCCACTAGTTTCATCATTTTTTTAAACAGGGCGGGATTTTTGTCGATATTGCCAC
>ML830978.1:14394-36874 GCA_009831015.1 Picea engelmannii | reverse complement strand
AACATGGGCTAGATTTATAAAAAAATTGAAAAAACCAACTCTTTATCTTCAATTTTTCGACGAAAGGGTACTTTCGTCACAAATTTTTCAATATGTAGTAGTGAGAAAGACTCCATGCACATTCATCTTTCCATCTAAATGTTTAAGTGAGTGCTCTATATAGAAGAGAGACCCCACGCACCTACTCTTCATTGTCCAAGTGTAGAATGTGGACCTGATATTGTGGAGAAACCCATTCTACGTTTCACCTATTGGTTGAAGTGAAAAAAAAAACTAACCCTAATTCTATGAGGGTCTATCTCATGGTGTAATGCATCACTCTCCATGTTATAAATCTAGTTCCTAGGGTCCTCCAAGGGGAATATACCTTAGGCCCATTGTGGTACTTTTCTCCTCATTCCCACTTGGTCTAAGTCTGAGATGGTTGGGACTCCTCCAAGAATGTTGAACATATTCCCTATTTCCCACACATTTCACTTCTGATTTTTATGTGGAACCATTTGCCAACATAATGGTAACGTTACTGTGTAGGATAACTGGCCATATGAATCGTAGTTTACATAGTTTAAATGATCGTATCGAGAGGAGACAAATAATTATTGGGTTGGTAATGAATATCCCTGCCACCCATGCCACCTTCTCTTAGTAGGATATTAATCCACTTGTGTATGGAGGTTTCTAGGTTTCTTCCATTAATTAAATTTTTTTAAGTGCTATGTGGATTATCTGATTTCTCAAGCACGTGTCGAGAAAGATTTGTTCTAAACTTATAAGTTTCTCATTATGGGTGAGTGAGTTACTAATTCCCATTAATATGATATCAATACTCATTTTATAAGCTAAGGAATGAGCTAACTAATCAATATAGGAACCAGAGGGCTTTGCTAAAGGAAAAAATAAGATGAGGGCCTAATGGCCTCCCTGAGTGTTATGAAAATCTAAGTCCTATGGATTTGGGTCAGGGCCACAATAGAGAAGTGACCTTAAAAGACTCCTCTCAACCTGTAATTATACAATCAATTAGAAATAACTACTCGCAATAACTAACTTTTAGAAGAAAGGAAGAAGAACATACCTGGAACCCTATGTTTGAAGTAGACCCTGCTTGAGGTCTTTCACTCCAAAATTCCTTCACAAAAACCCTTTGAAAGTCCTGCAATCAATGAAGTATATAACTAAAAGAAATTAGTTTTCCACTAACTAACTAAAAATAATCAGTTCAAATTCTATGTTAGATTCAAAATAAGATACACATAATATCATTAAAATCATGATTTAACACAGAAAATTGGATGAGAATGGGAGTTATTTTATTGATAACTACAAAAGGGGTTGGTTACAACTTGTAATTGCCGCAGCACGATCATGGAACCAGTCTCCAAGATCCTCCACCCAAGGCCTGAGATGAAAAATACTACCTCCAAAGTTTTGTGTTCTAACGGGTCCAAGGAAGAAATAGGTTTCTTCCTGACGAAATAAAAGTGAGAACAAATCCTGAAAACAAGGGTTTTCAAGGGGGAGAGGACAATATCAGAAAACTAGGGAAACAAGGGTTTACAGGGCTATATGGAAACTGACAACATAAAGTTGCATCTCTTTGTTGATGTATTTACTCCATCTGAAATCTCTCTTTTATACTCCCTTTTGACAATTGGAGTAGTTATGCACAGGCTATAGTAGGTCGGGAACGAACCCACCAACTCTTCTAGAAATATTGAGAATTATATTTGTTTTAGCCAATTAAACATATATGTAGGTTGTTGACTAGAAATTCACGTATGTACGTGAGTTTCTTTAAGGAGAGTCATGTACATATTGAAAAATGAGATTTTTTTAATATGTTTTTAGGGAGGAAAAGGGGGTTTTGCTCCTACAAATAGGGAAAGGGATGTAACTAAGGCCAATGAGTCATCATGAGTATAGAAGGTTCCAAATGAAATTATGTTATATTCCCCCTAATGTGTGAGGTCAAAAGAGAAATTGATGGCCAAAATACATTACAAATAGTCATGAGATTGTGGAGGGGCCATTGGGTAGGAGTAGTTGAAGACCAGTCTTGGAACTGTACCTACTATAGAAACAAGTAAGATACTCTCTTCTCAATTCAGGCATTCCCATGCTTGAGTGTGATGTAAGCATGGCCTCGATATCAAGTACATTGTGGATCCATGAGTAATGAAATCATAACTGATGTCCATGGCCACAAAAACTATACATAGTGGATCCATGTGATATATAGAAGTAGCAATCATGGCCACAGGAAAATTGTAGATTTTAACCTTGTACAATATTTTACTGCAAAAAAAAATTCAATTAAAGAACATAAAATATACAATGATAAATACACACATTACACAGATATTTTTCCTCTAGAAGCCCAAACTGGGAAAACCAACATATTCTATATTCATTCATTTTTATACATTCTTTACATTAAAATATACATATAGGAGCYAGTGGCATCCAAAACCCTAACCCAACGACCTATATCAGTMAAAAACCCTAATTCCTTAACCRGAAATAGAAAACCATYGRCAAAAACCCTRTGYCGAAAAACAACCCAACAATGGACACGAAAATCAAAGCGACAAGAAAAAYGAGGCAAAACGAGACATGTTTCCCAAGGAATCAACCATCTAAACCCGTGCCATACCATACATCAAGTGKATGTCAATCATACATAMTATCTCATGCATCAACCATGAATCAAACAATATGTCAACAATGAATCAATCATGTACATGATGTGCCATACAATGTGCCAACCATGCACATCAACACCATATAATAAGATCTCATCACTAAATTATATATGCCCATAATATGTKCCAAAAGTGTACCAAGCATATCTCAGGATCATCAACAAGTTCCTCTATCAATGTACCAATAACATCATCAACCATACAACATTCCAACCATATGCCTCAAACAAGTGTCATATCACACATGATATGCCTCTATTATAAACCAAGTTATACATTCCAAGAAAATGTATCTCAACCATCAAGAATCAATCATGTACAATATACCATCAACAAGTGCATCAACCATGCACTAAACATGTATCACCACTGGTACCAAACTAGTGCATCAACCATGCACCAAAACTCAATAAGATGTACCACAAACAAGATATCCATACACATATGCCACCTCAATATATGATCCAATGATACAACTAGCAAGTGCCTCAAATCATGTACCAATCATGCATCAAGTTATAACTCATCAATCATCCAAAAAATCACCACCTCATCAACTCATCAACTACATGTCCCAATATGAAGCTCAACCATATGGAAAATGCATACACTAATACATTCAACAGATTTTCTTCTAATAGTACATCACAAGATGTATCAATGGAGCTCATATATGTACCAGCCATGTACTACAAAGATCTACCTCAGAAACCATTCACTACAACAAATACTAAGCAACCAATAGTACCTCTACACATGTACCAACAATGTGCCTCAATAGATCAATTATATACCTCTAGATATCATCACATCAACACGATAGATCTCATAAACTGATCCAAAAAGGATCCACATAAGGCTAAGAACAACTCATAACTCACAGAGGAAGCTTAGGATGCTCAAAATGGCTCCAGCAGACAAAGAAAGGGAAAAAATTCAAAGTTCCCAAAACTCAGTGAAAATGACATGATCATAAATAGCGCATCACAAGATTTCTAACGATACAAACGTCTCGTCAAATGAAGTTACAGATTGAAATATATTCATGGTCAAAGTTTGGTCAACATAGCCTAGTCAGCAGGGGATGAGTCAACATCTGTACTGCTGATGTCATCATCTGTACAGATGATGTCATTGTTCATATAGCGCACTTGGAAATAGAAGGTAAGTGACACATGGCATGTTAATGTTAACATGATGTCAGTATGATGACGTGGAAGCACCAGAGGCTGCCACATGTCACCTAGTTATTGGATTTTCAGACTGGTCTGTGGACCAATCGGATCATGCCACGTGGCAGTCCGTACATTCCATACGGCTAACGTGGCACGATGATGTGGTGTGCTGACTTGGCAGGGGGAAGCATGGCCCAATAAGAGGCCATTGCGTGGTCCAATCATGGGTTTCCACGTGGCAGGCGGGAAACACACAAGGACAACCCATGAACGAATTTTGAAACAAAATTTAGTTGGCGGATCCGCCAAATCTGGTGGACTACGCCAACTATAGCCACCGTCATGTCTCATTTGGAGGACCTTCTAGCGACACAACCAAATGTAGTGGGAGAGGATATGTAATATATACCATATAAAAAATAACAAACCAAAACGAGAGTTTGTGGGGTTTGACCTCATAACCTCTGCCTTAATACGTCTGCCCATAACCACTATGCCGCGAGTACCACTTAGTACATATTGCCCGCATTTTTTATTAAAAGGGGGATCCCCCCAACCACAGAAGAGGGAGGGTGCAGACCGTACAACCTGTCGGGAATGATTTTTAGGGGAGGTACAGTCATTATTGCAGGTTGCAGAGGGCACAAAAACCGAGACATAATTATTCTTGGGCCTGGGAGTGCCAGAGTCAGATCGAGGCGTGGAGACAATCATTTTTGGGTAATTCGATGCCGTGAATTCATTGGTGTTGTCTGTTTTTTGAACTGAGCATTATTTTTGCAACTTGATTTCAGAATGAGGTATACTTATGTATTTTGCCAAATTATTTTGCTAAGTTAATGAAAGAGCCTACCCAATTGAGAGCAAGACATGGAGACGTAGTCCACCAGGGATGAAATCTGTTATGAAGTTTTTCTGTTCATATTTGTTGCTTATGTGTCTTCATTTTTTAGTTTTCCCTTATTTAATGGTGCACTTTAATTTATTCTCATTTAATGCAATTCTTTATAAGTTACGATGAAAATATACCAGATCATGTTGGTATCAAAACAATGTTGGCACAAGGGAAGACCCAGGGTTCAACTCTAATAGCACACCAACAATCCCTAACTATTGGCCCTTTCGGCAACATCTGCAAAGAAAATGCAGTCTCACCCGAAGTAGAAATAGGGGATTGTAGGACACAGGTGTCTACAACTAGAGGAAATGCGAAGTGAATCCAAAACACAACAAAAAACAATCCAGCTACTCTTTACCACTCTTAGGTTTACTCCATAAGCTATATCTTAGATATAACACAATAATGAAATAACAGTATATCAGATAGAAAAGAACACAACATCAATCACACAGAACAACAAGATATATGTGGTTCACCCTCTCCCTAGGGCTATGTCCACAGAACTGTGTTTCTTTATATATTATATGAAAACATACAATTCTATCTATGCACTTATCTTTCAAATCTCTCTCTCCTTCTCTCTTCCTCCCCTCCCTACGCACCTAGCTATAGGGTTCATCTTTGCACCTAGCTGAAGATCTTACAATACAAGAATGCTCTTACAACACAATACTTCTCTCACACAACAATGATAATCACGATTCTCAACATTAGCCTTCACCAACCCTCCCAACTCATTTTGGCCTTTATTTATACATTACAATGACTCTCAGACAACCTTAGACTGAAGCCTAATTGTCAAAACGCTAAATGCCAAAACCCTAGGTCCCACGCAACCCGTATCTTAAGGGCTTCACCAGCCTATTCTTCCTTCTTTCCCACAAGGTGCTCCAAAGCATCTGTTGGTGGATTTTTCCTCTTTCTGAGTTGTCCATGATACATCTTCTTTGTTGTTCTGCCTTCCTTGATATTCTCTTTCAACTAATCACCTTCTCTTACTTCTCTCTTTCTTTTTTGCTTCTTTAACCACTTCGACCCATTCTTGGTTAATGTGCCTTTTGTACAGTTTGTACTTCTCTCTTCTTCCTTAATATTTGTTTTCTTCCATAACCAAGGGCCAACAACCACCAACACTCACCTGTGAATCATCCCAAGTTACTGCAGGGTTGAAACTTTAGTATCACTTCGACTGCATACTACACAGAGCAGCTTGTGCTTTCTACTCTGTCCCTCCTTGTTGTGTGAAGACTATCATTTTTGTGCCTGGTACCCAATTTCAACTACACCTGGTACCTATACCCTTCTTCCTTTGTTTTTACTGAGAGATGCGAGGAATCTGGTTGTCATAATACAATTTCAACTGGCTGCCATTTACTAAAACTTCCTTCCATTCTCTATTCAGAGTCTTCAACTGCACAACTCCTCCTTCTGTAACATAGGCAACCTCATATGGCCCAAGATAATGTGTCCTGAAATTCCTTGGATGCTTCATGAACTTGTTTTCATATACCAATATCAGATATCCTTGCGTAAATGATTTCTTCTTGATATGTATGTCATGGTAGGCCTTTTCTAGTTCTTTTTGCACCTGCTGATGAAAACCTACAATAAACATCTCTTCATCTAGTTCCACCAACTGCACAAGCATGTCTTGTGCAGTTCATGTGTCATCCGTACATGTAAATGATGCAATTCTTAAGCTGGAAACCAAGTATTCCATAGGTACCACTGCTTTCAGGCCATAAACTAACTTAAAAGGATTCTGCATTGTCTTCTTTTTGCAAGTGGTTCGATAAGTCCATAACACTGTCAACACTCTCAAATTCCAATCATCTTTGTTCACACTGCAAATCTTCGTCAGCGTTGTCTCCAAGATCTTATTGAAAGCTTCGACTGTACCATTCTCATGCGGGTGGTATGGAGTGATCTTCTGATGATGGACTTCAAATTCTCGAGTCAATGCTTCAATTGTCTTATTAATAAAATGTGTGCCTTGATCACTCATAAGGATCTTTGGGCATCCAAATCTGGTTATGATATCATAAAATATGAACCATGCAGTTGTAGTTTCACTACAGTCCTTAACTACTCTCTCTTCTGCCCATCTAGTCAAATACTCTGTCACAGTGATGATGTATCGAGCTCCTATGCGCTTTCCTGGTGGCTTGATAGGTCCCACAAAATCAATGGCCCATTTCTCAAATGCCTGTAAAGTAAGCTGAGGTGGTAAAGGCATCTCATCTCTTGTGGAAGGTTTCCCAACTCTTTGCCATACATCACAGGCTCTGTAGTATTCCTTAGCATATTTGTGTAAAGTGGGCCACCAGAGGCCATCTCTAAGAACCTTTTGCATTGTTTCTTTCCCTGCATAATATCCTCCTATGATGCCTTCATGTGCTTCTTCCAGAATCAGTGGTCTTTCTGCCTCCATAATGCATCTCCTCAAAATCTCATCAGGTCCCATCTTATATAGTTGTCCAGCTATAAGTGCAAAATATGAAACCCAAACTACCAATTGTTTCTTCTGAATGAATGTGTACTCGCGAGGTGAAATTTTTGTGGACAGGAACTAAAATATCTCGAAAAAGTGATCATCAACTTTTCTAATGGCCAACAGTTGTGCATCTGGTAGTGTATCCTCCAAACTGGTGGGTTCCTCTCCATGTTCTAACCTAGACAAGTGGTTAGGTCCCTTGTTCATTCTCCCTGGCTTGACCACAATCTCAAAATCATATTCCTGGAATAACAATAGCCATATGCATATTCTTCCCCCCAACACTGGCTTGTTGACTAAGTATTTCAACGCAGAGTGATCAGTGAACATCTTAAAATGTCCTCCCAACAAGTAGTGTCAAAACTTCTACATCGCATACACCATAGCTAAACCTTCTCTTTCAGTGGTAGTGTAATTTATCTCAATTGTAGAGAGTTTATGTAACATCCCTAGCCATCCATGACAGGCCATGCTATGCCAGAGAACTCTTACGTTCTCTCTGCGGAACATTCTATAACATACCCAACATCTAATTGAGCTATGCCACATACAATTTTCGAACTGTATGCAATTAAAATATATACACACAGAACTCTTGCGGAAGCATTATATATAAAACATAAACATACAAATACATATGTAAATGAAGGGATTCACACTGAAATAATAGTAAACATATACATGCAACATATATAGGAAATACCCATAAAAATAAACACAGTTATAACCGAGCATATGATAACCCATAAAAATAAGTACGTAAATAACAATGCAACATGTAAATTTATCACACAATTGGCACTTATATTGGTAAGAATGTCACCAACTGCATGCAGACCTTCCACGAACCTACCATCATTAGACCACACTGTTCATCACTCTCAACAGTGAGTCACCCCCGAGCTGGGACTAAACTCCACATAGGTAAAGGGATTCCTAACCAGGTTAAAGGCTCATAGACAACACGAAAGACTATGTCTCATGTGCCTACTCAAAATAACAACCTACAGTCCCTCATTCCCCGCATGCCTGTCCCACCCAAGAAGTGCACCCCTTCTCTGCTCAATAGTCCTTTAGCTGCCCCACTTCCTTTCCGAGCTTCAGCAAAAGGTCGGACAAGAAGTCTCAGAGCACTGTAGCTATAGTTCAACACCTTCAGGAAATCAATCCCCAACAATTCTCTCGCCTAGAGAATTTCTCACGAGTCTGAAAACCCACCTCTTCAATATCCCTTGAGCCTAACAACCCACTTCTTTAGTCCATATCCTAATCTAACCAGATACACCCACACAAACATGGCTATGGATAGGGGTTCAGGTACATTCATGAAGATACAAAGGATAACTCAATGGGTGTGTGTATTCTCATGGATGATTGACTGGATGACTGAATGATGGAAGGAATCATGGGAAGAATGATGGAAAAGATGGGAAGAATGAACTAAGTCCCAACAATATGTATGCATATCCCCAACTTGACACTTATCATGTTGGGAGCTACTTTGGCCTACTTGTTCCCAACTTTAGGACTTAGGATAAAATAATTATCCATACTTTATGATTTAAAAAATATTAATATAATATTCCTTTTTGGATTAAGCTCCCTAGCTTAGCCCTTTTACTTAACTTTTAGGCCCCTCCCTTTCCCTAACCAGTGGAGTTTAGTCCGCCATACTCTTTTATCGTGGTCGGTCTGCGCAGAACGATGTATTTTATATTAATTATGAGACATGTACAAAAACAGGCGCACTGGCCTTTAACATCTAGGCTCTCTGGCCTAATCAAAACATAAGCATCCTAGCTTATAATAACTAGCTCACCAGCCTATAAAACATATCATATACACAAGGGATCGCTATCCTCACAATCGCACGCACTTAAGATGTTGCATGTGGTATCCTGGAATTTGCACACTTCATCATTTCACCGTGCAGTACATGCACACACTATGCCATGAAAGGTACATACAAAATGATGTCAGACAACTCACCATCTTAAGTACATTTGCATTTACATTTACAATTGGATTCGACCTTAGGGATGTTACAATTTTCGTCTAGTAAAGGCTAGTGGGTGGTCAATATATCCTGCTCCTGGTTGTGCTAACACTTCTCCTAACGTAATAGATGAATCATTGACATGAACATGGAATTCCTTACTCCAATATGGGAAAACCAGAATAGGCGCAATAACCATTTTCTACTTTAGTGTGTCGAATCTCTTTTGGCATTCCTCTGACCATTGAAACTGACGATATTTATTTAAAATATTTTCCATGGATGTTGTTATCTGTGCATAGCCCTTGATAAAATTTCTATAGTATCCAGTATGTCCCAACGTAGTGCGCAAACTTCTAACCGAAGTAGGGGGAGGTATATCAACAATGATGGAAATCTTGGAAGGATCTACCAATATCCCCTGCTTACATACAATGTGTCCTAGTAATACTCCAAAAGGTGAAAGGAAGATGCACTTCTTCAGGTTTAGGGAATTTGACATTGCCTACACTTATCCAACATTAGTCTCAAACATTCAATATGATTTTTCAATAAGCTAAAAATAGTCCAATCATCAAAATATGCTTCCAAACATTTATGTAAAAATTCCTTGAATGCTTCGACCACCACCCTGGAAAAGATGGTTGGTGCATTCTTCAATCCGAAAGGCATCATAGTGTACTAGAAAGAGCCCCATTCTATTGCAAATGTGGTCTTATGTCTGTCTTCCTTAGCAATCCTGATTTGGTGATAACCTGAAAATCCATCTGTGAAGGAGTAAACTTCTTGTCCTCCTACATTATCTAACACTTCATCAGTAAATGGTGTTGGGAATGGATCATGTAAACATGCATCGTTCAGTTTCCTTAAATATTCATAGATTCTGATCTCTCCTGACTTCTTATCCTAGACCACCATAGGGCTAATCCATTCTGACTCTTCAATAGGTTCTATGATTCCTGCTTCCAACATCCTGTCTAATTCAATCCTAACTTTCTTCTTATACTTGGGATTCAGTCTGTAGGTTCTCTGTTTGATTGGCCTTGCATCTGGTTTCAAAGGGATCTTCATTTCTCCCATGGGCCCTTTAATGTCCTTCATGTCAGTGAACTTGGTTGGAAACAAGTCCTGATATTCATGCAACAATTCTATAATATTATCAATAGTGGCATCATCACAATAATCTCCAACGTTGGCCAACTTAGGTGCTTGATCTATTCCAATATTAACTTTCTTGATTTTAATTGGTTGTCCAATGAAAGGTAGTTCAATCCCTGGCCCTTCTATGTCTCTTTTTCCTTCAGTTTCTGCGATGTTCACATTCGTAGGTGTTGGGTATGTGTTATATTCTTTGCGTGTGTGTGTGTGGGCGTGTCAGATATGACAACTGCGTCTGATGATCCCTCGTACTAGTGCACTAATTGTGTCGTGTGCATCAGGCGCTTTCCTAGGGGGGTCCCAGGGGGGGCAGGTATGCTCCCCCCTGGTTACACGCAAAGTTCGGCACCGAGCGTAGCCCGGGGCCGATGGGAAATATTTTTTTTGGGCTGTTTTTGGTATTTTTAGCGGTTTACTAAAAATAATCCTAGTTTTAGGGATTAGGGTTTTGGTATCTATGGAATACCTAAAAAAATTGTATATATTGTATAGTGGATGGTGAAATTCGATATAATGAATATAATAAAGGTTTTCCCAGTTGAGGGTTTCCGGTATAAAATCTCTATGTACTTTGTGTATGAGCCATTGATTAAATTTTGTTTTTCTTAAGAATCTATATGCATTACTTTACTTCACAGGTTTAAAACTTACACTAGGATCATCATCTTCATTAGAATTGATATTGTAACAACCCTATATTTTTTGAAGAGTTGTAGTCCATTCATATTCTTCTTGCTCCAAAGGGAGGTTAGGTGCCTCCTTAAAGACTTTTTGTCTTACAACTTGTAAAGCCTGATCTACTATGGGGTACTGAATTTCAAATAAAAATGTAGCTATAAAGTTCTGGGTCATACCATACCAATCTGAAGTGGTGAGGCGCAGTTCTGCTTGAAGATACCAATTGATAGGCGTTGTGTCCAAACTGTTAATGAACTTATGCACCCACTGTTCTTTAGGAATTCTACTCCAGGCCTCCTCACAACTTCACACATGGTCCTTCAGACAGTTCTGACATGTGTATTGAACTTCGCACCCTTCGACTTGGTCTAAAAAGAGCATTGTCATCAAAGTGCTACATTGTACCCACTCCACGATGTTTCTCTTGTGTGTTCCCCACCATCTTGTTGGCGTTGTTTTCAAGGCTTCATCCAGTACCAACAGCCTCTGTTGTACTGGTACAATTTCTTCAAATTCCAATAAGAATGTTTCTAAATGATTTAAACCATCAAATGTGGGCAGATTACTTACTTTTGTGCCAATCCAACAAACCTCCCTATTCAATTTGGCACACCTCCACGCAGAAACTTCATACATTTTGTTCTTCCATTTGTCCAATGCTTCTTCTGAATCTGATGAGAATGCAATTTCACTTCACCAACTTAAATTTCCATCTATCGTAGGATTAATGTAATCCTGTTGTCTTTCTATCAATTTATATATATTCTCTAGTTCATAAGAACGATCTTATTCTCTGATAGTTTATGTGTATCTGTGACCTTCATTAGGATCAAGAGGTGCAATGAACCTAAGGCCATCACCTTCAAATGTCATTCTTCTTTTCTTTAGGTCAACAACAGTCGAGTTGTTGAAAGCCCAATCAATGCCCAACAATGCAGGATAAGGACAAATAGCATCAACTATCTTAATCACTTTGAAGTTTGCAAATGTCCTTACCCCGTCGATGTCCACAGGGACATTCTCTAGTCTTCCAAAGGGGCTTACTGCCTGTTGATTATCCATCCTGATCCTGATAGGAGAGTAAATCAACTTAGGTTTTCCCATCAGTGCCCAAGTCTTCTTCAACATAACATTGAATTCCGATCCCAAGTCGAGGACCACATAATTTATGTCATAGTCTCCAATCTGAGCATTAAGGTGTAGTTCCTTGTTTGTCCTTCTCTTTCTAGATACGTGATGTACTGCTTTATTCAACAGAAGATCTACCCTTCCTATCTCATATTGTCTGATAAATTTTTGTAGTTCTTTCACAACTCTTTAATCCTTAATCAAATTAATGCAAGTATATAAGAAATCCATAAGCTTTCTTACCTCTTTTCCTTCTCCAGTTGAGGCAGACTGATTGAATTCTAGAGTAATTACACATTCTCTCACTTTTGGTTGTGCCTTAGATGAAGAATCTTGTTCTCTTCCAAATTCTCTTGCTTCCTCTTCGAACATCTACTTTTCCTTCCTTGGAAAAAACAACTATGTCTTCTCTACAGCCCTTATGATCCTTGATCCCTCTGTAGTATTTTTTGGAGTCACCCTGTCTTCTCCTATAAAAACTCCTCCTCTAGTGATAACAATGACTCTAGGATCCACTCCATGAGGTTCTACTGATATCAGTTGCACTTGTTGGTTCCCACCCTATATTTCCTAAAGTTTTGCCAATACTGGGCAATCTTCAATAACATGTTCGAATGAGTTGCAGCAGTTGCAAGTGGTACAAGGGTTCTGACAGTCCCTTGCCAAGTGGCCTAGCTAGGCACAGTTATACAAAATGATCTGACCTCGACATCGACCCATGCCTCCTCCTCATCCTCTTCCTTTGAATCCACCACGAGGGTTGAAGTTCCTCTTCTTGGAGAATTAAACTGCGTAGAATTTCCCTTCTATTGTATTTCTCCTGGAATCTTATATGTATCTCTTGACCTTTCATGCAAGAGGTCATAAGCCCTACAATCCTTCCCATCATGCCCCACATATTTACAGAATGTACAATAAAGATTGGTAGGTGTATGAACATATTTTTTCATGTAATAACATTCACTAGGGAGATGTCTATTTCTACATATCTCACACCAAGGTAGAGTAATATGCTTCAAAGAGATCGGAGCTCCAGAGGCTAAGTACTCATTAAATAGGGGACAATTCTCCTTGTCTTGACCCTATGACTTACATCTAATACACCAGATATATTCTATTTTATATTTTCCCTTTTCTTTCTTCATATCTTCGACCTGCAGAGATAAGCTAGTTAGTTGACTCAAAATTTGACTCATACTTGAGTTGGATTCTCCTATAGGGGATGATTCTAGTTTCATGGAAATCTCCAATGCCTCAGCCTGCGAAGCAACCTTCTGTTGCAATAAAGGAACTCTTATGTGTGGTAAGAGGGAAGAAATGAACCATTCCTTATTCTGTTCGTCTGGAATCTAAAATCTCAAATGGCCTGTCAAGGTCTTAAACCCTGATCAAACTCCCAAATAGGTTCAACTACTCTCTGCTTGATTTCTTTAGTTTTGTAATGCACTGCGACTCTGACTTGGGTTTATTGAATTATGCACTCAATGTAATCTTGATATATTTCAGTGGCTTAGGTTGTACAATTCCTTTAACAAAATTCATGTACCATCTCAGTGCACGGTCTCTCAAGGTAGTACTAAACTGAGCTCTCTTAACAACTTCGTCATTGACTTTCTTAATACTTCATACATCTTCGCATAAGAACCAATGTTGATCACAATCTTCAGATACATATCCTCTAAAGATAGGTAATCTCATTTCATCTACCATAGATCTTCCTAGGTTTCTTTACTGAGTATGTATTGAATTGCTGGTAACAGTGCTCTGAGTTCTCTGATAAACCTGACTACTCTGGTTACTTAATGTTGTTAAAATAACAGGAGGAACAGTATTACTTAATTCGACGGTAGGTGTAGTCCCTGAAGTTATTGATTCTTCTTGGTGAGGTTCTTCAATATTCCTATCCTCTGCCATAGTGGACTCTAAATATTCCTCATTCAATAGCTCTTCTTCTTCTTCACTGTAGAACCCTTCGTCCTGTGCTAGTGGTCTATAATTCTACTCAAATAGGTTCACCAGAGGGACCCATCTGAATGATCTCCAACTGCCTGTGTTTCCAACCTCTATGTCGATGTCACTGTCTGATTTCTTGAACATTAGCTCTTCAGTCTAACCGATTATTATATCTTCAAGATGTTCTTCTCATGCAATAATATCTTGCTCTTCAACTTCAAGAAGTGTAAAAATTTTCCTCTAGGTCCCTTAAAGAAATATCTCTCTAATTGGCTATATGATTCCACTCTGTCAATAGAAAACTCAGTAATGAACCCTCCAATAGTGCTATCAAACCAGTGATCTACTGCTCTTGACACAATGTTATCAACTCTCTTGACCTTCTTGATCAACTTTGACATACAATCCACAGATGGTCTAGATTTGATTTCAAACTGGGTATCTGCTAATCTGGCTAACCACTCGTATATCTCTTTATGAATTCCTCCAAATAAAATCTTGTGTATGTTGGTGAAGATGTACCTTCCCAACTAGCCTTCTATACTAATGTTAGGATTCTTGTTCTAAGATTCATCGAAGTCCTTCTCTTGTTCTTCTATCCACTTCTGAATTTTTGTCTTCGATGGGAACCACCTTGACATTCCCTCAAGAAGATCTCGGTCCCGAAAACAAAACCATTTTTTGGCACAAGGGAAGACCCAAGGTTCAACTCTAATAGTGCACCAACAAGCCCTAACTATTGGCCCTTTCAGAAACACCTACGAAGCATATGTATTCTCACCTGAAGTAGCAATAGGGGGTTGCAAGACACAGGTGTCTACAACCAGAGGAAATGCAAAGTGAATCCAAAACACAACACAAAACAATCCAGCTACTCTTTACCACTCTTAGGCTTACTCTGCAAGTTATATCTCAGATCTAACACAATAATGAAATAATAGTATATCATATAGAAACGAACACAAGATCAATCACACAGAACAACAATATATATGTGGTTCACCCTCTCCCTAGGGCTATGTCCACAAAACTGTGTTTCTTGATATATTATATGAAAACATGCAGTTCTATCTGTGCACTTATCTTGCATATCTCTCTCTCCTTATCTCTTCCTCCCCTCCCTGCACACCCAAATGAAGATCTTACAATACCAGGATTCTCTTACAACACAATACTTTTCTCACACAACAACGATAATCACAATTCTCAACCTTAGCCTTCACCAACCATCCCTAATATTTTTGGCCTTTATTTATACATTACAATGACTCTCAGGCAACCTTAGACTGAAGCCTAATTGTCAAAACCCTAAATGTCAAAAACCTAGGTGTCAAAACCCTAGGTCCCATGCAACCTATCTCTTAAGGGATTCACCAGCCTGTTCTTCCTTCTTTCCCTCGAGGTGCTCCAAAGCATCCGTTGGTGGATTTTCTGCTTGTTGAGTTGTCCATGATCCATCTTATTTTCTAGTCTGTCTTCCTTGATATTCTCTTTCATTGGCTCGCTTTCTCTTACTTTGCTCCTTGTTTTTATTCTTTAACCACTTCGACCCATTCTCGGTTAGTGTGCCTTCTGCATAGTTCATACTTCTCTCTTCTTCCTTAATCTTCTCTTCCTTCCATAACCAAGGGCCAACAAGAAATTGTCTTTGACTTGAGTTGTTTAGTGTGAATTCTTACTAGGTCCAAGCATAAGCAGGGTGAAGGAACTCTTAAGACTTTCAATTGGGAAGTTGGTTGTGCATCCCGAAGGAATAAAATTGAAAAAGAGGACAAGCGTGATGAACAAGAGAAAAACTTTCACATGGTCTTGTATCGCATGTCAGAAATGGTTAAATGAATGTATGGAGATTAAGAGAAAATGATGAAGAATAAAGGGAAGAAAAAGAAAGCACATGAAGATGATTATGCTTCGGTAAACCAAGGGGTTGGAGGAGACCCTCATGAGCCTTCATCTTCACCTTCAACTTCTATTTCTTCTTCCTCTGAGCATTCTCATCATTTTCATCATTCTAGCCATAAATCCTCTTTTAAGAAACCATTATTAAAGCATGATGTAAAATTTTCTTTACCTATGTTTAATGGAGATGCTAATCCAAAAAATCTAGATAATTGGATCTTACAGGTTGAAGTGTATTGTCGTGTCTAGTGTATTGATGAAGAAGAAGTTAAAGTTCAACTTGATTCTCTTCGGTTGGAAGGCATCAATCTTGTATGGTGGGAGAGAAAGCTTCAGGACAAAAGTAAATGTGGTACTATTCTTTCCTCATAGTCGAAATTTAAATCATCGATAAGGAAGCAATTTTATCCATTAGGGTATTTACATAAAGAAATAATGGAATGGAAAACTTTAAGGCAAAGTAAAGGTCAAACTGTACAAAGTTTCACAGAATAATTTAGGAAGAAAGCTCTTGCATTAAACATTCCTTTGGATTCTTATGAAACTTTAATGAAGTATATTGACGCACTTCACAATTATATTCGTCATACTTTTCTCTTGTTTAACCCCACTAGTCTTGACAAAGTTTCTGTGAAATCCATTCACCTTGAGAACAAGGGGAAACATGTTCAAGAAGATCCCATGAAGAAACCTTCCAATTTCCCACAAAATACTTTTAAGAATTTTAAAAGGAAGGACAAGAAGACAACTACAGTAACGAGAGGAGGAAAACTATCTTGCACTCATTGCAAGAAGATCGGTCACAATGAATAACATTGTTGGAAACTGAATCCAGAAAAGAAACCGAAATAGTTTGGTGGAAAGGGGAAGACAAATACCATTGCTACAGTGCAGCAAGATCTTGGTTCTGACTCAGGAGATGAAGGAAAGATCACATTGGTTGGAGTACAAGGTAAATATTCTCTTCATGCTAGTAGTTCCAATAATGAATCTCATGTTGATGAATGAAAGAGGAATGAGTTATTTCATATAAGAGTTGTATCTAAACATACTAATATAGATACATTATTTGATCATGGTTCCCAAGTAAACTTAATATCTGAATCACTTGTCAAGAAGATGGGTCTTGAAACGAAACCACATCTGAAGCCTTATCCTATTGGTTGGGTATGCGATAAAGAAAAACTTAATGTCACCAAACAATGTAGGATTAGATTTTATATTTCTTCAAAGTTGATTGATGAAGTGGATTTGGATGTTGTACCATGTGATATATGTGGCATAGTGTTGGGAAGTCCTTATCTTTATGATAGAAAAACAATCTTCTTTCGTCATGATGAAAAGACTCATAAACACTAATAAGAGATATGTACTCATGATCATAAGAGAGAAATATGTCGGGACATCTGACCCTTTCCAAGGGTGTGATCCATCTCATAAAAAGGAATTAATTGATATTATTTCTAAGTATGATGATATTTTTCAGGAACCATATGGATTACCTCCTAAGAGGGAAATCCAACATGAGATACATCTTCAATAGGATCCTCCTCTTCCTAATGTGGGCATGTACAGGATGCAATTTGTGGAGATGATAGAGATCAAGAAGCATGTACATGGCTTATTGGATCAAGGGGTCATCAGGCCTAGTTCATCTCCTTGTGGTTCTCCGATCGTGATGGTGCCAAATAAATATGGCACATGGAGAATGTGTGTCAATTACTAGGATTTAAATAAAATCATGGTGAAAAATCGATACCCTCTTCCTCGCATAGATGATTTACTTGATCAATTGAAGAATGTTTTTTATTTCACTAAGTTGGATTTGCGTAGTGGATATCATCAAATCAGAGTTGTAGAACATGATGCATGGAAAAATTCCTTTAAAACCAAACTGAGATTGTTTGAGTGGTTAGTTATGTTGTTTGGGCTTTGTAATGCTTCGACAACTTTCACGCGTGTGATGAATGATGTATTCAGGCTTTTCCTAGATGACTTTGTGATTTCATATTTAGACGACATTATTTCTTTTAGTGGGACTTGGAATGAACATGTGAGGCATGTAAACAAAGTATTGGATACTTTGCGAAGGGAAAAGTAGTATGTAAAATTGTCTAAATGTGAATTTGGAAAGACTGCATTTGTGTACTTAGGTCATATTGTACAAAGAGGACAATTGAAAATTGATCCTTCCAAAATTGATGTAATTGTAAAATGGCCTACGACAAAGAGAGTAATCGAAGTCCAAATATTCTTAGGTGCAGTCTAGTATTGGAGGAGATTCATTCCCAACTTCTCATTTATAGAAGCTCTGTTGCATGCCTTAACCAGTGTGAAGAACACCTTTTAGTGGGAAGGAAAGCAACAAAAATCTTTCAATATTTTGAAGGAGAAGATCAGTACCACACCAGTATTAGCATTGCCAAATATTCAACATCCTTTCGAGATCGAGATAGATGTCAACGGATACACCATGGACGCAGTATTGATGCAATAACGTAAGCCTATCTGTTACCACTCTGGAACTTTTAACCAAGTTGTTGTTAACTATCCTACATATGATAAAGATTTTTATGCATTAGTCCAGAGTGTAAATAAATGGAAGCACTACTTGTTAGGGAAGGAAACAATCATACATACAGATCAATAGCCCTTACAGTGTCTTCAAGCATAGACCAAATTGCAATAATATCAACACTACAGGTGGATAGGTTTTCTACAACAATTTCATTTGGTAATCAAGTACAAAATGGGTACAAGTAACAATGTAGCTGATATGCTTTATAGACATCCTATTGTTTCTTATATTATTTTGAAGAATACTTCTTTATCCCGAAACGAGTGATAATATGAGAGTATAAAAATGAAAGAATACTTCTTGAAGAATACTTGTTTTATACTTCTGTAAAAATAAGAAGCATTGTCGAAAACTAAACATTCAGGTATCCTGAAACAAATGATAATATGAGAGTCTAAAAAACAAACTACCTAATTCGTGTTTACTACCCTTAGCGGTAAAGCTTCAGGCCATCTTCTAAAATAATCAGTTGTCGTAAGAATATATTTGTGTTGTTGTGAGGAAGATGGGTTAATTGTCCCTATGATATATAGGCCCCATTATTGAAATGGTGTGTCTATTGTAATGGGTTGTAAGGGAAATGCAACCTTCTTGACCTGCCTTCCAGCCTTTTGACAGATTATACATTTGCAAGACAAACCGTGATAATATTTAAATAAGGTGGGACAATAGTAAACAAACCTAAGTACTTTGTGGGTAGTCATATCTCCACCAAAATGACCCTTGACATCGCCAAAATGTAGCTCAGCTAACACCTTTTCAGATTCTTCTTTTTCTAGGCAATGAAGAAAAACACCATAAAAATCTTCCGAAACAATATATCATTAATCAATTGAAAATATGCATATCTAAGCCTTAGTTCTCTTCTGTTTTTTGGATCAAGATTTCGAGGAGTATTTCCATGCAGGAAATAAAATATGATATCATTATACCATAAATTAGGCACGGTTTGTGTACAACAGATTTATGTTTCGTTATGCATATTTGCAGTTGGTGTTGTTGTTTTCTTTTCTGATATTTCAACTGAATCAACAACCAATTTGCAAAGGCCTTGACCTATAACAATTTATGCGGGTACGATTTCAAGATCGTACTCTTGAAGGGAGGTCATCCAATTTTCCCTTTTCTCCCCTAGTTCCTTCTGCACTAATAGGTTTCTTATGACAGGGTAAGGGACAACAAATTTTATCCTGGAATTCAACAGGTAAGATCCAAAATGTTTAATTGCCTTAAAAACAATGTATTCTTGTTCATCTACTACGAGGTAATTTAATTCTGGTCCTTTAAAAGATGAGCTCATAAATGAAATGGATATCTCGTTGTTTCATTTTTTGTGTAAGCACAACAACATAATATCTATCTGATGAAAACGTGTATAGTGTGAAGTCTTGGGATAAATCAGGACTCATCAAGGAGGGAGCTTCGTTTATAGATTTTTTAATAGAATTAAAATATTGGCTCTCTTGTGGTACCAATTTGTAAATAACATCCCTTTTTATCAGGTTTTGCAGAGGTCTAAACATCTCAGAAAAACTTGGAACAAAACGTTTGACAAAATTTATTTTACCCAGAAAGGATTGCATCACCTTTTTAGAATAAGGTGGAGGAATGTTGGCAATAGCTTGGGTTTGTTCAGGGTCTATTATCATTCCATCCTTTGAAAATATAAATCCAAGTAATCTTCCCTTATCTACCACAAAAAGTGACTTCTTAGGATTCAGTGAAATACCAAACTTACGACAACGTTCTAGTACAACCCTAAGATGTGACAAGTGATCATTTTTGTTCTTCTAAAAGATAGTGACATCATATAGGTAGACAACAACTAACTGATTGATAAGGCCATGAAAAGAAATGTTCATTTCCCTCTGGAAAGTGGCTCCGACATTAATCAATCCAAAAGGAATTTTTCTATAGGCATAGGTGCCCCATGGGGTGCGAAAAGTGGTTTTCAATTGATCTAATGGAGACATAAGGACTTGGTTGTACCTTGAGAAACCATCTAATAAATATAGCCTTTTAGAACTAGATACTTGTTGCAAAATTTATTCGATTGGGGGAATGGGGTAATTGTCTTTAGCAAAGGCTCATTTTAAATTACGAAAATCGACACGAAGCCGAATTTATCCATTCTTCTTTCTTACCGGGACTAAGTTGGATACCCATTGAGTATGTTGGACTGGAAAAATTATCTTGGCGGTTAGTAATTTGTTTAGTTCCCTTTTTACTGTGGGTTCTAATTTAGGATGCATTTTTCTAAGTTTTTTCTAAAATGGTTGGGTTTGGGGCTTCATGGGAATTACATGATGTATTATGTTTGATTCGAAGGTTTTTAAATCATCACATGTCCAAGAAAACACATCTTTGAATTCTTTGAATTTTTTTATGAATGCATATCTTTCTTGTTCAAAACACCCTTTGCTCGGATTGATATTCTGAGGATTATCTTGTGTTCCTAAATTTATAGTTTCATACAATAACGAAGAACTGTTCATTTTTCAATTAACCACTCCCCTAAACTTGTCATGTAAATCATAAAATTTCTTAATCTAACAACAAATTTGGGGATAGATTTTAACAAATAAGATGATATTTTCGCAGAACAAGGGTCACATATTACCGTAAAATCTCAGAGGTTTTCATTGTGGGTGCTTTCATCGATTATTGCATCTTGGAAAGTGTCCTCCATATGCAAAAAAATTATTATTTGTTGATCACAATCAAACACTCACTAATTTGTAATGTTGTCAGGAATCGATGGCCTAAATAACAATTCAACCGAAAAATCATTAGGGGAAAAACCCTCAGCAGGTAATAATTTCGAAGCGACATTAGCTAATAAGTCAGCTTCTGAATTACTATATCTAGGAATGGAAATTATGTTAAAAGCTATAAATTTACGTATTAAGGCCCATACCTTGGTTTGGTAGTTTTTAAGATGAGGTGATAAACAATGAATAACATTTTTTACCTGCTTGACTACAATTTCAGAGTCACCAAATAATACCAAGTGTTGCACATCAAGATCTGGTGCCTTCTTTAGTCCCTGCAAGAGTGATTCATATTATGTTGTGTTGTTAGTACATTCAAATTATGATCGACAGAAAATGAATGTATTATTACCTTTGGGGTCAATCAGAACACAATCAGCACCAGCCCCTTCCCGAGATTTAGATCCGTCAAAGTATAAAGACCAAATTGTTGGTTGTGGAGCCTGATTATCTTCCTGATTTATAGGTATTTTACTTTCAGCCGTGTTTATACCCCATGAAGTATTTACACCCCATAAGTATGTACACTCTTCCATGCGGGGGAGTGCAGAGGGGGGGTACCCCCTCTGTGGGGTCCGAGGGGCCTATCCCCTCGACTGGGGGGTCTGGAGGCAAGCGGGCCCCCAGCGGGGGTTCGGGGGTGAAGCCCCCGAAGAAAAAATTGCCTTGTAAAAGTATATTGTAATTTCATTATAAATATGGACCATTCATTATAAGGTCACATATCTATTGGTAGAGATTATGTTAGGGTTTTTTTTTGCCCTAGAAGGCAACCCTCTTTTATGAGGGAAATGTATTGCGGCTATGGATGTTGGTGAATATTGTATTCTGAGAGAGGAGACTGTGAGAGAAAGAAGAGGAAGTTACAACGGGTTTTGTTGTAGGTTGTATCCCTTCATTTGCTGGCTAATAATAAAGGAAGGACCTAGCAATTTCTCTGGTGGACGTAGCCCACACTGGGTGAACCACGTAAATCTGTGTCTCTCTTGTATTGTGTGTCTTCTGTGTTTTGTTTCTGCATTTGTTTTATTTTATTGCTCCGCGGTC